>QOCX01001015.1:11938-41021 GCA_005959815.1 Sarcophaga bullata | reverse complement strand
TGACTAAATGTTTTGCATGTATGTATGTACATACATATGTATGTATGTACTACTTATTATGTATTTACTTACATATTCTTTTTCTTTAGAAAAATTAATATGATAGCAAAAGAGAGCATAAACAAAATGGATAGAAAGAAACCCACGTAATGTAGAATATTTATTTCTGGAGATATGATGAAGCTGCAACACATTTTATTACAATAAACACATGTTTGTTTATTCTTTTTGTTTTTTTCTCTTTCTTCTTCTTGTTCAATATTCTAGTTGTTATATTTGAAGAAGAAGAGTGGAGTGTCAGAACTGTGTTTACCATACAAATAAAGAGACATTTTATACTCTTTCTCTCTGTTTTAATACTTCTCTTGCAATAATTCTTGTTTGACGCATATGCGTCACTTGAATTACTCTCATTTAATTGAATAAACCCTCGTTATGTTGTGCTTATTCTCCTTTAAATTGTTTACCTCTCTCTTCGTTGAATTCTCTTGGAGTCGCAGCCTCCACTTTTTGTACATGGATTGACCAAATGCGTGCTGTTATAGAGTGTGTGCTATGTGTTGTCATTTAATGGTGAGTGTCTTAGCAGGAGAGTTAAACTCTGCATTGTGTCTGTGTTTAGCTGTTGCGCTGCAGTTTTGAGTATGTCGATGCGGAAACTGCCGTTAGTTCGGTTTTAGCTCTGAATCGGTTTTGACGGCATTTAAGCGGAATCTTATGCCTGTGTTTTCATTTGTATGAATGTGCTACCAAAAAATAAAAACAAAAAAAAAACAAAAAACAAGTGGAATAACATTACACCAACAACAAATGATTATGGTTCAACTGTCACCTATTTTCAGTGCTATATATATTGTATATTAAATTATCTTCTACTCGGCTTAACCGAAAAAAAGGAGCCACAAGTTGAAGAAAAATTCTTTTAAGATATCAAAATAATAAGGAGTAGAATATTATAAAATAATAATTCCTGACCCGTGCTTTTCCGTGAGTGTTCAAGAAAAAAAAAAAAGAAAAAAACAAAACAAAATTAATAAAATATTGAAAATTATGATGGCGTTTAATGTTTCATGGCGATTGTCAGAGCTTTTTAAAATGTTTAAAATGTTGCGTACGAAATGTCTGCATTGTTGACATGTATTTTTCCATGATGTAAAATAATATTTGTAATACATACATACGTAGTTTGTGTGATAAAGGTATCGAAAGCAAAAAGAAAGAATAAAAAATAAATTTCAATAATTGTGCATTTAGTTGGGAATTCAAAAATAATAAAATAATACGAGTGGTAAACAGTTGAAATTTATTTGTATCATGTTTACTACAGCAGCTCTTCTTAATTCACAACATAGATAGCAGCTTCAGCTGATGTAGGCATTAAATCAATCATCACAATTAAATGAGCACAGTTAAACGCATACATTTACAGCTTCAGAAGAGAGAAAACGAAAGAAAAAATCCTACTCGGGCCAACATTCTACCATTCTGCCACTACAACATATCCTCCCACCCATATGTTAAGGCTCTAAATAAACAACAACATTGCCATCACAATACACTGTACATCCCATTAAATATATTGCGTGAGTGTACAAGTAGTAGGTTTATGTCCGTCATTTCAAAACTTGTGCGTATGTGAGTGATAATGCGTCTGCGAAAATATATGAGCAGGGTGTATATGTGTGTGCGTGTGTGTGTTAAAAGAAAAAAAATATCTGGCATACCTCCGCATGAGTCAATGAAACCTTTCGTGAATGTGAATTTGTAATGTTTATTGTATAAGTATTGGTATCAGATGATATTATCATAATGTGTTCGTTGCCAAGGTTATAATAATAAATACGAAATAAAAAAAAATTGTAATAACAAGAGTATTATAAAACAAAGAGTGATTAGACAACAAAAATGAATAAAACAAATTAAAATTCATTGAAAAAAAGGCGTTTTTAAAGGCCTTTAAAATGAATTCATTAAACATATGAAGACTTTAAAGCTGTATTGGATGAACGGTCAAAAGACCTTCCTTCCTTCTGTCATCTTTACAACTATTACAACTACAACAACAATTTTACTACTACTACTATTCTTAGCCCTACAAAAACAAAAACAACAAATAATTTTAAACACTGATCTTTAAAACTACTTCGTTTCCGGCTGCATACTCAAAGTACAATGAGTTTTAAAAACATGCTTATACAAAAATTAACAATTCAATTCAATAAATGAACAATAAAAAGTTCTTAATAAAAAAAAACGAAAAAAATATCATAATTCAACACCAATGAATGAAATATTAAATTTAAATTATAAGAGTATTCGCTTTGAAAATTAAGGAAAAAGAAATGCAGGAGCATTAACCTAATGATACATTCTTTATTCGGCAACATCGTCATCTTGTGTTCGTTCTAGTGGAAACCACAATACTTAAATGCTATAAATCACTGCTAAAAACAAAATCATACTTTTAATATCAAAAAAAAAAAAAAAAAAAAAAAAAACAAAGTTGTCAACTGCCAAAAATTAAATACAACCAAATTATATACCAAAAAAAAAAACCTATATTCATATGGATACATATGTATATACAAATGTTTAAGTATGTATGTATATGCGTATATACATATCTAAATAAATAAAATTCTAAAAAGAAAAGCAAACACATTAACAGCAACAATAAAAATGCAAATTATTTCTCTACAATCATTTAATTGTGTTTCTCATGTAGCTGAAGGCTTTATCAAAATGAATTTACAAGATTTCCTTCTGGTAACGCCTTTCAAATTGCAAAAAACAGAACTCATAACTAGTGCTGCAAGCAATATATGTCAACATTGTAGTAGCCGTCTTTATCAACATCAACATCAATGCAATCATCAACATCATCATCATCAGCATCAGCATCAGCACCATTCCCAGACCGGCCATTGGATTAAAAATCTTCATTTCATATTATTCGGTAAGTGCAACATCCAATACTTGTGGTAAAAACATTTCTCAATAATTTTTTTCTGTTTTCGTTTTAAAATATTAACGAAATAAGTTTCACTCCACTCTACTCTATTGATATTATTTTTCTGTTTCATTTCATTTGCTTTCGCTGCAATGTTATTTTATTCCTGCTTGCATTAAAATAATTATTTTTGCATATTTTTTTTTCTCAATCTTTCTTATTTGGGGAACAAAAATCAAGAGAAAATAGATGTTGATTAAAATCAAGAGACGACCAATACATATTAATAATGTGACAAAATATCACTTACACATACATACATATGCATTTAAGTTATTATGCAATGGGTTAGCTTGTAAAGTTTATTCCGATATTAACGATGTTTTTTTATTATTTTATTATTATTCACAATCTTAATTTTTTAAGGCTTTCATTCGATCACATAAAAAAATACATCCCTATGTCCTACAGTCGTTATACTTGTTTACAAATATTAGAAGGTAGTTAGTTACTAAACTGTATTTGCTTTATTAATAAATATTTCCTTAATGGACGGGTCATTCAAAGTTTTGTCCATCGAAAGTTCCCAATTTTTCCAACACTTTGGCAATTTATGAATGTATTCAGCTTTTGTTGCCAAGATTTAATCTAACTATGCTCTAAAGAGCATCGAAACATATAATAGTCAAAAAGGGCCAAGTTTGAGCTGTATGGGTGAGGTAAAGGTTGTTATCCGCTGGTTTCTAAATAGTTTTTGACTGGCACCGCCATGTGTGGCCCAGTGTCTTCTTACATATTCACAGAGTTTTTTGCCTTCGTTATTGTCTGCACAGGTCTGACCATATTTTAGCAGCTCATAATGGATATCAAGCTTTTGATTTCAACAAGTATAGATCATGTTCCAATGGAGATATTGCACCGTCATAGATTTTGCTTGTTTTCTAAAATAAATTAGAAATTTTACGGTTGTAGAAATATAAAAAACTAAAATAAACTGAAAAAACTGACTCCAATTAGGTAAATGAATTTGTATGCAACTGCAAGATTTGAGGCAAGATTTTACCAAATAAGCAAATAAAGTATGAGTTATTTAAAACTAAACTTTATTAATGGAATTACAAAGTTCTTTGTGTTTTATGAATTTTTAAAAGGTTGGCGCAAGACACTTAAGCCGTTAACCGTTAAAGCGCTATGTGGTATGACGACATCTGCTGTCCAAAATGAAAAGTTGTACATTTACTGGTGTATAGGTCAAATCCTGGTAGTGTTTTGGAAATAATTCTTTAGGTTGAGCTTCGTTTTCCCCTTTTACACGAATTGAAATTGAAAGTTAACACAAATTATTCTCCTGAATAAAACATATTTTCAGTGTTAAAAACAAGTTATATAAACAGGGAATAAGAAGAGAAATACCATACTGTTGCACGAATTGCATATCAAAACCTGTATTGGGTCCTGGAAACATAGAATACCGAGACCGAGACATAAAATTATAATAAAGTTCGATGAAACTTGCAATAATACTCTGTTACCGTTGTTTATTTGAGTCATTAAACTTGTCATTTATGTTTTTAAATTTTTGCTGTTATAACCGTCATCATCCCATTACTTAGTATCTTGAGTGTCTTGCTATTGCCTTGGAAATTACAGCCGCAACCTAACACAACAGGCTGAATTAATCAGAATTAAGTTCTTTTAAACAGAATGAGTAAAACCATACTTTTAATATTTTAAAAATTACAAAAACATATCGTTTTAACTATCGAACTTCACTTGATACTACTGATAAACAAAGAAACAACAATTTTATTAACAAATAAGAAAAAATTCTTTTATTTTGATCTACTTCGTCAATACTCACTTTGTAATTGTTCATTGCGCTTTAGTACAAAAACAGAAACTCGTTTTGAGTTAATGATATCCATATATAGTTATATACATACATACGTATGTACATACATATGTACATGTATGTATGTATTATATTTTCTATGTGAAATGCAACACAATCATTTACAGTATCAATCATTCGTTTAATTCGTTTCATTTATTCGCATATTTTGCAACAAATGGTACACGATAATACAGTTTTGTCTGGCTTTGTATTTGTAAATGAATTCTATTTTCACACAAATAGGCACACACACTGACAGCACACACATTTTCCAACTTGAAAATAAAATTCAGTCATGTGCTGCTTTTGCCGATCACATATGTATGTATGTATGTATGTATGCAATGAATGGCCACAACGTAATTTAAATACACCTGCTTCGATTCGAAAAACTGTTCAATGTTGTAAAAACTGCACACTGCACACTGTATACTGTACATTTGAAATTTTACAGGTCAGTGTACGTCGGCAAACAATTCGAATCAACAAACACAGTAAATCAAATCAAGTACATACATTTCGCTAAATTAATTATTTCGAATAAAAAATGAAATGAAAAAGTAATAAAAATAAAACAAAAACAAAACAAGAAGAGTAACGAAAATGTTGAAATGAAATCTACAAAGATTTGGTGAAATCGTGGGAATGAGTATTCAACAAGCGATGCATTTACGACCCAAAAGAAATGAAACGAAATGAAATAAAAAAATCTTAAAAATATTTCATCAATTAAAATGATTATTATTCCATATGCCATAGTTCTTGGAATGTGTATGCATTAATAAGTTAATATAAATACAAATCCATCTGCGAATAAATCAGAATACATAATTATATAGCCAGTCTGTAAATGAATGATTTGTTAATGAACTATAAATTCGTTCGCCCAGACTAATTTAATTGGAGAACGTATAGCCCTTGTGAACTCTTTCAGCATCGGATTAAGTCATCCAATGCCATTTTTATTTTATTTTAATGATTATTCACACTTTCTCGTTTGTCTCCAAATCAATCCCTTTTTTTTATTATTTGAGAATCTCTGTACCTATTAATAATGTGAATACATTGGTGGCAATATATTTAAAAGTATCAACAAAGCAATTACAAACAAAATATATTTGATTTGATTAGAGTACACTATGCGTCATTAAGCTCGGATCGATAAACTCAGAAGTATTAACCAAATTTGGAACGTTCAGCGAAATATTAAAATCCACTGATTGGATTCCTTAACGTTGGTTCTTTCACGGTGGTTATCTTTAGTGTAAACAGGTTGGTATGACAAATAGTTTCTCTAATAACGGTTTTAAACCGAAAAAATACTGGCGGTAAATTGATCTCTACAACTCATAAAATAGTTAAAGCTGTACTAAAGCGCAAAGATCTAAACAAAATACAGTATTTAATCAGTCATGTAATAATAGCTTGAGATATCGTTGTTAGTAAGCAAGTTTCCAATTGTCGAATGTCGTCCATATTTTTAATGAAAATAAAAAGATAAAGTTCCCTCTCGATTTCTGAGTAATATTAGTTGAAGTTAAATTAATGAAAAGAAAATTCTTATTGAAACTTATCAAAAAGTATGGTTAAAACCGTTTATGATAAGTAGAAACCCTACTCTCGTGATTATATTGAGAAAGATAATGAACTTTGCATAGCTCTCTTTCCTGAACACAATGAGAATGTTGTTCATTGCTACACTGTATCAGACGGTCTAGCTTTAAGCGAAAAGGACAATGATAATGTAGATTTAAAAGTAGAAACTATCAACTGTTATTTGCAAAGGAATAGTGCTACTATGCTAGAACACTTAACTCGAACTCAGCAGATTTCTGGAAAAAACTTTGAGGGTTAATAAAATTGCCATGAAAATCTCCTCAAAAATCTCTCGTTCGGAGTCAATTTTAAACTGTATAAACCGTAAACTGACACTCAAATTAATGCACACAACATATGTGGTGTAAGAAACTAGGTCGTAATCCTGGTGTATGTATGGTTATATGGTTATGCCAATATGGGTTGTGGAAGTTCAACTGTATTCGTATTACATTTTGCTTTTATGACATGAAATGTAAATGGATTGATTAGCATGTTCCCCAGATTTTAAGAAACATTGTTTTTAAAGGCAGCAAACTGTTAAAACCTTTCAGATAATTGTATGCCCTAATATTGGCCTAAAAGTTAAAATTTTATAAAACGCTTATATTTCTTTTAATATTTTGTTTAATTTGGAATTATTGGACATTGTTTGAAGCTTGGAAAAATGCGATTATACAGGCACAGTGAACTAAACCATCGTGGTCCTCTGTCTTCAATGAATATTGTACATTCAAACTTAGTTTCATTAATTAATTAATTAACCTTGCATAGTCCTAGACTTATTACGGTCAAATATAATCTGTTTGTAGGAATTTGGGAAAAAGTTTGGACGTTTAACTCGTCAAATTTGAAGTTTTAATCTCTGCGAGATTTTTCGTGAATTTTGACGATTAAGAATTTGCTTTGAAGTATACATGAGCGTCAGGGTACTGCAGTGTCTTAAAATTTGTGATGATAAAGAAATAGCTTGTTGCCGTTATTTTTTCGATAACTGGAATATCGATTTGAATATTTTTTTTCAATTTAATTCAATACAAGCCGAGAGTATCACTGTGCCAAATAAAGAGTTTAAAAATATTTTTATTTATGGGGCGTAATTCAATATGACAGTAATTAATTTCGTTTTTTGTTTGTTTGTTTTTTATTTGTTTCAATTGAGAATTCAATTCGAATAGGCAATAACAACAAACAATGAAAATGAGAAAATCTATTACGAGAGGAGAAATTGATAAAGTATTGTTTTATATCCGCTGTTTGTAAATAATAATGTTTTTAAAATTGATTTCTTTCTTCTGTTCAAACCATCTTCGTCTCAAACCATCTTATCCAGCTACACCAACAATTATCGTCATCCGCAACATCATCATTATCAGTTTTTATCATTGTTGTTGATGATGTTGTTGTTGTTGTTAGACTTGTTACAAATTGGATCTGTTTCTATGTAACAAGTCATTTCATTCAACAGGGAAAAGAACAGGTTTCTGTCATTGTTGTTGTTGTTATTGTTGTTGTTGTTGTTGCTGTATTTTACGAGTTACGTGATATAATAAACATTGTGGCTCTTAAGAAAAACAGAAAAAAATAGGAAGAAAAACATGCCACAAATTGTGGTAGTGCCAGTTCTCGCATAATAAATGAAAATGAAATTTGAGGGTAATAGATTCGTTTTATGTTGAAGTGGCTGCCAATAAAGTCTCCTGTGTATTTTATTTTTACTTTTCCTTCACTCCCTCTTCATCTCCCTTTCACGGTATAATGCCAGTTTAATGTTGCACAATATTGTCCAATATACTTAATTAACGGAAGTATGTTGGACAAAAATATTCATCAATCCAGTATAGGGCACTATAACTGGCTATTTTAGCTAAAAACATGTACAATCTATTCACAACTACGCATTCCAATATGAGACGACAACATGTTGTTAATTGTGCTACAAACTCGTTGTTTAGATCAATAACAACGATACATACGAATATATTTTATAAGCTAACCAACTGGGTGCACATTACAACATGCCATTAATTCTGTTTCTTGACTTTCAATATAAATTACAAGCATTTCGCTAAAATATGTTCTCTCATAGTAAAATTTTATTTCGTAGTTTACGACTTAATCGCTAATAAAGTAAAAACGAATTTAACTAAACGTAGGCTCACACCTCACACCTACTCAATTAGGCATACATATGTTTGTGAATTACGATTAGATTACGATTAGAGTGAGACATCAATAAGTGCCACCGTTTTTACAGTTTTGTCAAACTAATATTGATTTATTTTATTATCCGTTTTGTATGTATCCCGGACAATTGGCAGCAAAAATAAACACATTGAAAAATTATATAAGGACACATTGCGAATGTGTGGTCCTCTCCATAGGATTATTATTGGGATTGCAAAATGGGCAGAGAGCGCTTTCCATTACACGTCATTTTGATATAAAAATTTTACTATTTGCATGTGTTGTTAAATGTTACATTCGTTCATTGTTAATTAGGTAAAGGTAAGGTTCTATTAATGGGTAGAGTGGCGTTCATAGGCACGTTCAATCGTTGGCCCATTGTGTTACCCAGTGCGAGGTAAGCCCCTTGTCATGATCCGTTGATGACCTTAGTGATACATTCGCCACCATGCCCAGATCTTCAATAGTTTTCTCACCCAAAAACCGAACACGTCTGCTTTGAAGTGCATGGCAATCGCATTACAAGTGTTGTACCGATTAAATTTACTCCACATTAATGCAGTTTTTACAGTGACCCGTTAGAATTCCTGTAAGAATGCGAACTGTTTAGGCAAAACATATGAAAAAAAAAAATAAAAACTGGTTTGGCAGATGTATGGCCATTAAAGTTCGGAAGTCTGTATTGGAAGAATCTACATATGGTAGTAGATTTACCGAACTATCCGGTAAATTAATAATTATTATCATTTTGCTTTGATTCACGGTGATAAAAAATATACATAATACATGCCATAATGTTTAGTATTCGAAGTGTAAAAATACTGAAGGAAAACAATAATTTTTAAACGAAACAAAAGTTTGAGTTTTAAAAGTGAATGTAAAAGTCTGACGACAGACTTATTTTTGCATTCACACAATTTGTAGAAACAAACCTTTTTTATTTCTTCTCTGACTTTGCGTATAAAAGTCTGAATCCAGAAACGAAGACAAGCGTGCGACTGACAAATTTTCAGTTTACGCTACATTGCAATTGAAGTGTCGTAAGATTTGTATTACCATTTAAATCTCTCTAAAAAATTTAAAAGTTACTCGAAAGTATCACAAATTTTTTAAATCAGAGAAAATTAATAAATTATATTGTTAAAGCGAGAAATAACCTGAAAAATAAGGTAATAAGGACTGTGAACTGAGGTTTGTGATTGATAACATGGTAGCTCTCGGAATTACAAATATGGGTGCTTCAAACCCTCCCGTAAGCTTGTTAAAGATTTGCTTCTCGTTAATAAAGTTGGGAGTATAGTGTGTCCAATCCAATAATGTGATCTGAGATTGGTGGAAAACCTTTTGGGGAGACTTTTAAAGTTGATTTAAGAAACGATACGTTAAAAATAAATTTCAGTTGTGACAAAAGTCTAGAATTATTGTGTGGTAAATGCTGTCGGAAGTTTATCGTGTGGCTGGCCATAGCTAATCGTGTGGCAAATGCCATAACTTTACTTAGATGTTGCACTTTTATGAAAATGTATTTCTTTAATAGCCATTTTTCCTCTACTTCTCTATTTTTGTAATAAGTAATAACGTATTGATTTTAATAACACTATGCGACAATATACAAAAAATTAAATATACCCGAGAAACTACCTAGTCAACTTCGGCTATGTAGTTACTCGGGTGTATTTTCACTGTCGCACCGTGTAATCAGTTGAAATAATCTTATTACGTATTTCTGTCATTTTTAATTGCTATTTTGGTCCACCTTTAATTTAATTCGACTGTAGTTCTAATTCATCAAAAGATCGGAATTATGTTTTTGATTTTATAATAAATAATAGGGCGCAAGTTTTGGCGATTCATGCTTTAATGTATGTGTTGATGGGAGTGCGAAAGCAAGTTTCTCTTGTACGCGATCCAGAGCGGTAATAAACAAATGACCACCAGAAATGAAACTGAATGTAGTGTAGTGTTATACTTGATGAATTTCCTTTCGAAAAAGCTTCTTAAGTGGGTCACTCAAGATGAATTAATTAAATAACTTGCCACCATAAAAAATCTATTTTTTTTAAATTTGACTATAAAGATTCTCTTCATTCTGAGGAAGTATTTATTCTCATACAGAGTAAGCAATAAGCAATTTAGTCGGAAAATAATCAATGTTAGCTTTTAGATTTTTCATAGAACCAATTAATTTCTTCTTTCGTGCTTCTTCATAATTTATTTAAGATTGGGCAGCTTTCTTCATATGGGTATGAGAACATCCTAACGCTTTTATAGAGAACAAAATAACTTTGCTACATATACAGCAGCTGCGGTTCTACTGATATCCAGTAATAGGGAACTTTCCTGGTTAAGTTTATCAACTTTTCTGCATACAAGAAATGGCAACGTCATAGAAAATTTATTAATAATTGTTTCGGATTCCTACGCTAGTTTAACTAATCAATTCATCCATTCTGTGTAATAGTGTTTGATGGCCCTACTAAGCCGTTAGGTCTCCATCAGCAGACTGCCATCATGTTCGTTTTCTCTGACGTTTCATTTGGTTAGTTAAGTGAAATAGTTAGGGTTCTCCCACACAGCATTGATGTCATTTTCGGTATTGACCATATGATCAGCATATTTTTATGTTTCTCTCGTTTCTATGTAACTCGATGGTACATTATCTTTATTTATCATTAATTTCCATTTTAGTTAAAGTTTGAAACTTCAAACAAATATCTTTGCAGTGCTGTAGATAATAAAGTACAATTTTGCCATTAATTTTAAAATAAAACTGCTTACTCGTTTGCATTCACCTGTAATATTAACATCGTTTTATCTTAAAACGAGTACGTACTTGTTTTGTAAAAAAAGCTCAAATCTGGCTTTGCTCAAATTTGGTTTGAATATATGTTTTTAAGTTTACCATAATTAAACTTAAAAAACTTATTCGACTTCTTCTAATTTAAACTTTTAAAGTAATTTGAGATTGTTTAAGTTTTATTATCCTTATTTTTATAATTCTACTTGAGCTTCAGACACAGACAGTATGCTTGCATATACATCACATTCCTTGGACGTTTTTAAATAACAAAAATCAAGGGAATAAAATTAATGCTTCTCATGTCAAATAGAAAGATGCAGTTATGATGGCGTGGTCAGTTTAAAATTCATTGAGGAAACAATGAATTGAAGGGGGTAGTTAAACATTGTATAGAACAAAATCACCAAAGTTTGGAATAATAAAGAATTTGTAATGATTATTACTTCCAACATGTCAATGAACCCTAATATACGACTGCTAATGTAAAGGTGTGATTTGCCTGCCAAAGTCCCAACAGGTCTGATACTCTTGCACAAAGTTTCGATATGACTCCAAGAGACTATTTAGAAAATCATTTGGAAGAACGGTTACGTAGTCGCTAAACCTCAAACAAAAGTTAACCGAAAAACTTGTAAATGAGTGCATGGCCGTAAATATCACCAGAAAACACTAAACAAAATTGGTGCATTCAATGCCAAATGGATTAAATGGTGTTCCTGACCTTTTGGGATATCTTACTAAATATAAGCGATAACATTTTCATATATTTTGTGTTTGAATATTAAATTTACTCTGAGTTCTCTGGGAGTACGTAAACTTTTGCGGTGCTAAAATAAGGAGTCATCAGAAACTTTTTGTTGCAAAAAACATAAAAATTTTTTGTTTTAATTAAAACAGAAATAAAATAATATAATTAAAATTAAAACTTTAATACTTATACGAACCTTTGCTACAAATTGTTAAAATGTATTGGCGTACTAAGACTTTTGCTGTCCCCTGTAATTCAAAATGTCTCCTTGACGAAGGCAGTAGAAAAAGCACACATATAACGTACACTAGTAGCAGAAACTTGAAGTCGTCGTAGTCTAGAAGGTAGTGTGTTGGCTTATTAAACGAAAGGCCAGGGTTCGAATCCCCGGTCAGACATCAAAAACGAAATATGTAAAAATATTTCTTCGGCGGCTTCCTCTCAGCAGATTTCTGGCAAAAACTCTGAGTGTAAATAAAATTGCCATGAAAAGTTTCTCAAAAATTTGTCGTTTGGAGTCGACTTCAAACTGTAGGTCCCGCCTCTCATGTATAAAATTAACACACACAACCTAAGTGGTCTGAGAAGCTAAGCCGTAATCCTGACTGAAGGGTTGTAATGGCCAATTATGTATGTATGTAGTAGCAGAAACTTAAGCAACTGACTTAATATTTTGACATTACCTTAGGTATCTGGCCTTTGAAGAAATTTTCCGTCACTTCATAAAAAAAATTTAATAAGATTTCAAAAAGCTGATTTGTGTGTGTTGAGTCTCGATCATCCGTCCTATCACCCGTGAGACATTGTGGATAGAAAATAAAAGGAGAAACGAAAAATTTTCCTTCTTATAAAAGAAGCATGGGACAACATTTTAGAAAGCGAAATTGATAAATTAATAGGTCTAATATACTCCAGATGGACTTCTGTTTACAAAATGCGAAATATTCCAATATTTGTTAAGATATGTTAAAAAAAATTAAATGATTTGCTTTAGATTTTGCCATCTGAAATTTTTTTCCCATTATCGTTTATTTTACTTAAATCAGGACCTCAAAGATATTAAATATCTATCTTTAAGAAATCTCAGGTCTGTTTTTAACCAGATACCAGATAGAAATCTCAAAATATTATAAAAAAAAATACTAAATTGGGTGCCCTTATCAAATAGTTGTGTGTTGTTTGAAGGGGATAGATTTGTCCCATATTGAATTATGCATTGATTAATATTAGCTTTTGGAAATATAAATCTTGCACATTGTATAATGCAATGTTTAGTAACAATGCAAACATTGTCAAAACTTATGCTTGTTTTTAGTTATTTTTTCCAAAAAATTATTATCGTTTTTATTTCTTAGTTTGAAGTTTATTTATTAACAGAGCTTCGTTATTTTACTAACTAAATAGGTTTGTGTCTAGGGTAATATATTTTAAAATCTATTTTCGCATATGCATACTGCTAATAGAAGAGTTTCATTAGCTATGAGCCAATAATAATACTAAGAAGCAGCGATTGATAGAAATAACTTATAATGGATGGAGGAAAGGACTGCCAAGTAATTAATTTAAATATTCCTCTGTGAATTAGTTGCTCTTGACGTAATTTACAGGAAATTATTGTTGTGGATGTACGGTAAAGGTAAAAAATTTTTGCTGTTGACAATCCAGAGAGACAATTTTAATCAGTAACCGAAAAACGATAATAATTTTAAAGCGAATCTAATCAAATTTCATTCAAAATTCAGTATAATTCTCAATTACACTACTGTTGATAGTTTTATATTTCTTTTGTTTTACATTTGCATGAGTATGTGTGTGTGGTCGCAGCATTATATGCCAATAGTGAAAATTATGTTGCGGTTGAATGGGTTAATATGTGAGTGCATAAAAGTGGTTTCGTTTTAAATATGTTGCGGTTACCAACAACTACTATCAAATGTAACGAAATGTTATTAAATTGAAATAGGGTGCATCTGTGACCAGTTTGACACATTTTTTTTACGAGTTTTGTTTTGTATCACACTCAAACTCTCTCTCATACCCACATGAATTCGTACTCTATAATATATGTATTTATGTATTAGTGTAAATAAATGTATGTATATTTGTGTGGTTGGCTTCTTTTTGTAGGTTTATTTTGTGTGGTTTCACATTAAATTGCTGGACATCCATGATGTGTTATGTGTCATTTAAAAGGGTTTCTTTTCAAATCATTAGAAAATATGCTTTAATTCAATTTTAATAATTTATTAAATGTCGTTTTTTTTGCAATACATGTTTAGGAAGATTTTGTTATTTATTAAATCTATGAATTATATTAGCATGGCATTTGAAATTTATTATTAAATTTGAAAGGATTTTTTTGCGTAATTAAAAAAACACAACTACTCTGTCTTAATATTTTGATATTTCCACAAGCATCTACTAAAAAAATAAGTCTGAGAATTTTAAAAAGGGCTTTTGCAAATGTTAGAGATCTTATTAATTTATTAAGAAAAGAATTATTAACAAGAAAAAAAGATAAATTTAATTTCGAAAAAAATAAAATGTTTCAAAAAATCGTTAATCCCCGACTTCGAAACCGTTTTATATTTTCGTCCAACCACACAATTTTTAATATCTTCGGCAACACAAATTCCACTGTAATAGCGAAAATATCAATCTAATCAATGTCTAATTTTAACAAGACCTGCGAGAGATCCTAGAATTTGCCAACTAATATTGTAATATTTTTATTTTTTAAGCTCTACGGCTTTCATAAGAATTTGATAACAATTTACCTCCTTTTCTCTCGTATCGTCTACGCATATACATTACATTCCTTCATTACAATCCTTCAGTCTCAAACTTTTCTGAGAGCCGAACGACAGATTTTTGAAAAACATTTTTTAATGGCACTTTTATTTACGCTCAGTTAACGGAAAAATATTCTTCATAATTCGTTTTGTTGAAGATGTCTAGAGCTTGAATCGTGGCCTCACCTGTAATAATTCTACTCACTACCTAAGAGATTACAGCGACATTAAATCGTCTAACATTTTTTTTTCGTCGTTAACCGTAAATACTCCATTGTTAAAGAGTTAAATCAGAGGAATAGAAATACGTTTCTGATGTAAAATATTTAATTTTTAAAAAAATAAATGCATTTGCGTTTCACCAACAACGCGTTTTGATTGAAGTTTAATTGTCACTTTTTGGTTACGATCATCCATCACCTTGCACGCAAGACTAACATTAAGAGAGCATATTTAATTTGTTTTTTATATTGAATTCGATGAATTAGAATATATTGAACAACAGCAAATGAGATATTATTAACGATATGGTATTAAAAGAGCGGTAGTTCATTACAATTTTTAATTTCCGTTTGTTCTTAAGTTGTTTTTCTTACAAATTTTCTAATACGTATGTAAGTCTTTATATTTTGTATAGTTGTTCGTATGTGTAAGTATTGAAGGCATTTCATGTAAGGTAGTATTTTCATGTTTCATGCTATTTCATGTAAGGTAGTATGTAGCGGATTACTTTACTTTTCTTCACACCAATTGCGACATTTAATCTTAAGTGTCCGGATTGTTACTTTATAAGAGTAAACGATTCAAAAGATTGGAAATCACCGTAGTCTAGTAGATAATGTTTTGGCTTATTAAACGAAAGGCTAGGGTTCGTATCAAACATCAAAAATGAAATATGAAAACATATTTCTTCGGCGACTTCCTCTCAGCAGATTTCTGACAAAAACTCTAAGAGTAAATAAAATTGCCATGACAAAAAAAAAAAACTCATGTAAAACTGCCACTCATGTATAAAATTAACACACACAACATAAGTGATGTGAGAAGCTAGGCCGTAATCCTGACTGAAGAGTTGTAATGGCCAATTATGTATGCATGATTGAAAAGATTTTCTAGTTTGCTTGATAATAATCTAACCAATTTTGGTGTGAAAATGTCTATGCCAAACAAAATCGTTACGTCTTTCCAAATTTGCAAGATTAAAACCTATGACAATCCTCGCTTTCTTGACAAGGAAATTAGAATATCCAACCAGGTGAAATATTTAGGCGATATTCTGGATAGAAAACTGAATGAGAGACAGCATCCGAACGATAGGCCAGAAAGTGCCATCAGGATTTGGACCATTTGCAGAAGTGCAATGTGTTCTAAATTGAGCCTATGCTAAGTGAACAACACCCACAAGGAGATTGGAAACAATACTCCTCATATTCTGTGCGCTCTAAGCGTGGATATAGTACGGGACTGAATATCCATACAGAGGAACGAGATATGAAACTTTGCAGCTTTTCAAGCGCAGGTACGCGCGATCAGAGAATGTATGATTTGTGCTTGTAATCATTTGTGATCATTTGATTGACGAATAGCGACTTGAATATCTCAAAAGATAGTCAAATGACTATTATAGCGATAACATTCAGGAATATGGGATCAAAGACTGTCTTGGAATGTAAAAAGGCAATTAACAATTACTCCAAGTATGGAGTTGCTATTCGTCGTGGAGTAATTTGAAATAAGGAATAGAATATACTGAATAATAGAGGCTGAGTATTATGGTACTAAATACCATAGGGTTCGATAACTCAATACCTTTCAGTGCACTAAAGATCAAGCTAGGAAAGTGGATGGAAACGTCACATCGACTATTGTGGAATCATAACGCGTTATGAAGAATTACGAAAATGCTTTCAGGTGATCCTAATAAATAGAAAACCATGATAAAGGTGACCTGGATACGCTAATAAAAGTACTTACGGGCCTTTCGTGTATACCTAAACCGTATTGCCGTGGTGGAAAAATATGAATGCAGAGCAAGTGATGAAGACATTGCAACGGTGGAGCACTTCTTGTGTCGTGAGCTTGAGATCCCAATATTTTGTGGATGACACTAAAAGGAGTGGACTAGAATAAGTTAAAAAAGATTATACGCAATACAGACTTCCTACAGAAAGTAAGGTGATATTCCCTATGGTAAGCCCACAACAAGCCAACAAGTGGTTAGGATCCTCCTTCAACCTTCATCCCACCTTTACTTTTCATGAAGACAATTTTAGTTGTAATAAATTTTACTTGCTTCAAGTAATTTTATTTTATGACTATCAAATGCCGACGTGCTTATTTTTAAGTTCATAAAAGTGTTCAACATCCTTAGCACATAACTTTAACGAGCTGGCCGCTATTTAAAAATTGTGTTATAATTTCACGTTTAAAATGATTTAAGATTTCCTGTGAATTAAAGTGTGAACTGACAATCGAAAAATTAAATAAAAATTCAAAGATTCTCATTTTCTAAAATTCTTAAAATATTGAGATTCAATTCAACTCGTGTTTATTTTTTTTTTTTTTTTTGTATTCTCCAGTTAGCGTTTGAAAATATTTGCAATGATGTCGTCGTAAACAACTGTTTAAACTTTTCTTCCATTATTCGGAGATACATCGGAATTTCACTAAACTTTCATTTCTTTTCTGTTTGTTCTTTTTTTCATTCGTTTTTTTTTTTCATTCGTTTTTTTTTTGTTTTTTTGTGTCAGTTAGACATGAAACGATTCATAACTTTTCAAATCATCGCAAATAATGTCTGTCACTCAAACAGTTTTTGATGGTATACTCTGCGCCTTTCTTTGTATGTTTGTGTCAGCGTGTCAGTTCGCAAAATAATCTGATGGGTTGTCGTATATTGGAGCAATAGTATGTGGAAACTTGCACAATAATTTTCACAGCATTTTTTTTTGTGTCTAACATAAAAGTCATATACATATGTACGTATGTATGTATGCGCCAGAAATAATGTTGAAATTTTGCGCTTTTTTTTTTTTTTTTTTTTTGATATGTTTGGGAATAGTATTGAGGAGAAGATACGCCTTAAAATATTTTTCTTCGAAAAGTTTAATGCCGGAGATATCTTTAAAATCGATTATCAATAAAAAATTGAAGCAATAAAATATACTCGTTCGTTCGTTAGTGTTTTAAATATATTTTTTGCCTAAAGACTGTTATTAATTCGAGTCATTAATGAGGTACACAGTGGAAACCATAAGTCTGTTGAAAGCAAACATTTGTTATAACAATTAAGATTAGGTTAGGTCAGAGTGTGACGCCACAGGTGAACGCAGTCTCTGTACTGACCAAGTTCTCCAGAGAAGAAGGAGTTGGTCAGCGCAAGGGCTGCACAATTACAATTTAAGTTTTCACATTTCTTTCATAATAATGCACAATAATGAATAATGTATTCGACAAAACATAAGAAAAATAAGAAACTCCTTCTGATGACAATACATTTTTGAGTGGCCAATGTGTAGGTACCCTCAAGAAGTACAAGCATTATATTTGATATTCAAAGGACCAATGTATTAAAATGCTATACCCAATATTAAATAGGTTATCCCTTAAGATCAGGCCCTTCCTGTAACCTATTTGGTGTTGAATGTACCAGTTTTTAATGTGTTCTCTGTTGCAACTACTCAATCAATTTTTCAAATGATACTTTAGCTACTGTCTTGGAATCAATCTTAGTGGATGAGCAATAGCTTGTGGGGATTTTGATAACCAAATGATATCTTCACATTAGCAGCAGTATGCTTAAGATCATTGGTGTGCTGAAACTGGTAATCACTTTCAATTCCTAATTCTTTCCCATTTCAATTAAAGTTGTGCTTTAGAATTTTAAAATAGTCCGTCCTATCCATTATTGCTTTAATAAATTCCAAACCGGCAACGTCATGTGCCGACACATATCCCCATTGCATTATACTAACACCAGCGTACTTAACTATTTAGCTTAAGCTCTTGAGACTGAGATCTTTATTTTACTTTCTCCATGCTATAGCCATGTCAAATAAGTTTTGTAATCAGGCAAGTTTTTCAGAAAAAAGATTTTTTGTTTCTTTCTAATAATTTCTAGGATATATATTGTTTGTATTCGGTTTTGTCTTCAAATGCTAATTAACTACCTTAAACAACGCTTTAACACCTTTTTTTAACATGGTAGAAATCACTGATGTACGTAGACTTTTTTCTTTGACTGTATATCATATTTAGCTCGGAAAGATGTACCTAAGTGAAGATGAAAAAGGAAATGAAAAGTTCGATCCCAAGAAGCAATTAAAACACACAGTAAAAATTCAATTCCGCAGCGGTTTTATTATTGGTACGTCGACAGTCATTTGCGTACTCAAATAAACTGAAAACCAAGGATTATGGAGACTAAGGCAACCACAGTCAATTTAAATGCTTAATAAATATTTTTTTTTAATTTTTAGTGAATTAAAATTGAACCACGAAAAAAAAAGATAGCGAACGAAAACGGACTTTTTTCTTTAACGCAATTGTCATGGTGCTATTAAAAACTTCATTTTCTTTAAAATAATTCTTTAAACCTACTACTACATATACATTGAAAATAGTAGGTAGTATGATAGTGTGTCGGCTTATTAGATGTAAGGACACGGCTCAAACCCCAGGTCAGACATCAGACAGCATATTTCTGGTAAAAACTCTGAGTTCAAATAAAATTGCCATGAAAAGTTTCTCAAAAGTCTATCGTTCGGAGTCGACATTAAACTGCAGGTCACCCTACTTATGTATAAAATTAACGCACACAACAGAAGTGATGTGAGAAGCTAAGTCGAAATCCTGACTGAAGTGTGCATACTATTTATCCAATTTTTCATGACTCTGGCACATAAATCATGATGAAATTGATCGAGAGCATGCGCTATTTTGGCCTTGAGGACCGCTGTGGTTTGTAACATATTAGCTCACCTACGACTTAGTAAAACCCTTGCAAATAAAGTTTAACGGAGTCAAAACACACGATATCCGTGCGAGATTACATCACCTACACAGAAGATGACTTGTGAAGAACATCCAATCTGACGTGAGCTGCGATATAGTAAGGCTGTCCTGTTGAATCTACTTCTTGTTGGTCATCAACATATAGTGTTTACCGTTGACAGTAATGGTCTGACTAACATCGTTCTGAAAGGAATATTGACCGAGTACGCTGCTAGCTCTAAATCCGTAACAGAGTGAAGCATAGGATACTCTTCAATCTCATGTAGACATGTATTGTGGCAAATTCGACAATTTTGTTTGTCCACATATGGAAAAACAAACTTCCAAGAACATGGCGGTTTCATTAAAGTTCAATAGTCCCTATTGGAAGATTCTGTAATATACCAATAGTAGTTTTCCAATATAGAAAGCATGAAGTATTCAGGACGGCCCAATCCATTTTTGAATTTTTAAATGTTTTACCAGCAATAGAACAAATTATTGCGCATTGCAATCAAACTTATCGCTTTAGTCTGTATAATGCTTAGAAGTTTGATAGCTTGATATCGGAGAACCCTGTTAATTTTAAAATTTTTTTACCAAAAATGTTATTATGTTATTTACATTGTTCATATCATAAGACAATGTCAGATGCAGATATTAAAAAAAATGGAGAACAATTTTTTACCGTCAGGAATAAGTGCATTGGGTATCAATACGCCCCAGTTTCGCTTTATCATTTAAATTTTTATTTTCATACATACATATGTATGTATGTATGTGCTTACGTATATTTGTATACGTATATTCATTCGATATTCAATTTCATTTTATCTGTTATTGAATGAGTATTCCATTCCATTCTTTTTCAGTTCGTTTAAGATTTTTGTTGTTTTGTTGGTTTAATTTTGTTTTATTGTGGGGCGTGTAGGTTGTCAATTTATTGCTGCTGCTGCTGCTGCTGCTGAAGTTTACGCTACAGATGGTGCTTTCAACTACTTACTTGATGCTGTTGTAAGTTGTTTTTGTAGCTAATGATTTGACTTTATTTTGTTTTAAACATGTCTCTTAGTTGTACTTTGGGGTACATACTATAACCATTGCCGGTACAAAGTTTGCTTTGGTTTAACACCTCCTACATCTAACAATCTGGTCTTGTCTTTTATTTTTTTATTTATCGAACACCATTGGCGATGTGGCCGTTATTGCCATTACTGGTGTCTGGCACTGTTGTATGTTTTCATGTGATCAAGTTATTTGTTGTTGTTATAGTTTTAGTTTTCTATACGATAATTTTTTTTTACTATGCTTTGATTTAAACAAGACTGGAGTTGTGTGCTTTTCTCAAAACAAGTGTATGCTTTAACAGCATGTGGGTTGCATATTGTTCAATACATTCAATACAAAAACAAAAACCAAAAAAGAAAAAAATTACGCAATTTGTCTGTGATTATAGAAAGGCAACGACAAACAAGATTATTTTTAAATTGATTGTAAAACAAATTCTAATGAAGATTGTTTTATATTTATTTAATGGTGTTAAGTAAACTGAACTGTCATAAATCTGTTAGTCTAGTTTGTATTTCCTATTTTTTTTTTGTTTGTAGTTCCTCTTTGTCTTAAATTTCTTTCCATCAGGCATTTATTTTCTTTTGTTTTATTGACACAAACTGCAGTGATTGTGAACTTTTTTTTAAACTTCAATTACAGGATGGATAAATTATGTTTACTGTATTTGGAATGACGGCTTTGGCAAATAATATTTTAAACATCGTTTTCTTTGAATATTTGACCTCTAAATATTAAATACACAGTCAAAGGAAAAAGTCTACATACATCGGTATTTTATGTTATTGAGTTGTTTAAGGCATTTGAAATTAAGAATATGAAAAAAATATAAATAACTTAACGATGTATGTAGATTTTTTGCTTTGACTGTAGCTAAATAATAATCAAAATAATATTTTTTTAAATGAAACAATTTTTAGGAGAGATTACTCTCAATTCATATAAACTCTTAGAATATTTGACAAATTTTTATTTTATTTTTCTCTTTTATATTTAAAATAATATGGCACAAGTATTTCCCTTGACGACAAGATGAAAGGGGGCGTCGGAATAAAATATTCTAACAATTATGGCTCTACACTTCTAATAACATGTTGCGCTTAAAGAATATTTTACTAGCATAGCTTATAAAAAAATTAAAAAAAAACATTTTTTAAACGACATTATTAATCAAGAGGTATAAGAGCATGTAAAGCACGCTACATGTATAGTATGTATAGTATTTAAAGAGAGATTTGAAAAAATGTTGGAAGGTTTTCAAAACCAATAACTTTGAAACATTCGACTTCATTTACAAAAATTTAATTACGATAACTAATATGTTGAAACCTTTTTTATACGTGAGCCAATATTTTATTAAAATTCTGCAAAGAAATGTTACATTCGCATAGTTTTTATTTTGTACTTGTGTATATAAATAAACAGCATTTTTTAAAAGTTTTTTTCAATGAAAAAATCAAATTAAGTTTATTTTAAAAAAGTTTCATTTGAAATTCTTTCCAAAATTCAAAATGTTTTTGTGAAATATGAAACTTTTTACAAATTTCTTTTGTAAACATTTTGAATGTAAATATATTTGAAACAAGATGTTTTTGAGCAAAATTAAAATGATATTAAATTTCATTTACATATATATGTGCATACATATATATATATACATACAATACAATCAAAGAACTGTTTAAATGTTTATCTAGTGTTCGCAAATTAAGGTACAACAATAAAACTATAGTGCCGATATTTGGTGTATTTGTTAATTACGCTGTTGTTTATAATTACAATTCAACATGTCTGTTGTAATATGTAACATTATCGAAAAATTAATGAAACATGAGTGAATAGTCATTGGGATGATTTTCGAAGTCACCATATTTTAAAAGTTTTATAATTATATTGGACCTCAGCCTCAATATGATGTGGTAAATTTAGGCCTTAGTGGGTGAATAGCATTCCACATTGTTCTCAGAAATGCCTAATATTTCTTCAAATTTACAAGAACTCTTTGAGAAAACCCAAGGGGTTTTCGATGTGGTTAAGATCCGGAGATTGGTTAAGCACTCTCGAGCAGTTGTTAAAGAGAGTAAGTTTTTGGAACACTTTGTGCTTAAAACATTTACATAGAATTGAACAGACAACGTGCTTAATATTCTGTGAACTATTACAACTCCCTTAGCCATCATGCAACTCCATATCAGCACAAATCCACCACCAAATTTTAAATCTTGCCTGCGAAATTTTACTTGCTTTTCGCCAAGACCCTTCGACGACAATTAATTTTGTTCCCGCTTGACTAAATATTATCCCAATCTTCTGCAGCACACAAAGAATATATCTGTGCAAAGTCCAAACACATTTGCTAATACTTTTTGTTGAACTCTGTCTTTTTCACTTGGGCACTTCCTCCCAAGCCAGCCCCTCGTAGTGTATTTCTAACTTTTTCGATTTCTGCAAGCTGCATCTGAATTTCAACTGCGCTTTTAATTTTTTCTGCTCAAAATCTCTTAAAATGTACTGGTCTGTAGTCTAAATTTGGTGTTTGAGTGCTAACTCATTGTGTTTGCCATAGAAAGATGTATTTGTGTTAGAACATAAATTGTCTGAAATATTCAAGACTCAAACCTGTTTAATGTTTATTTATATTATAAATAGTTTTTATTTTGGAAACAATAAAAACTTGTCTATGACGAACTCCCAGACTTAAATTAACAATATAAACTAAAAATTAAAATTACTTCTTGAGTCAAAAGTACAAAAATATTCATTTTTCTGATGTAGAATTCACCAATAAATGGCAAAAATAAATTTTCCTCATCGCGTCCTTATTTAATTTTTTAAAGTCATTAAAATTATGAGTTAACTGTAAAATAATTATATTTCATTTTGGAATCAAAAGAAACTCAAACAAACTTGTAGGCAGAAACAGAATTGGTGTTAGGCAAACTCAATTTGCTTAAGTTAAGGTAATTTCGAGGATAGAAAAAGGGCATAAGAATTTTCATCTCATACTCAAAAATGTGTTGTCTGTGATTTGAAGGTAGATGAATTGTAAATACTACCGTCGGAGAGACAAAATTTCCAGTTGAATTGAGTAAAAACGTGAATTTCAGGTCAACATGACATTTCATTCACAATAACGAATGTCTCCGTTGCTGACAATAAAATATCACGAAGATTACGCAAATTCTGATGACTGCGGAAAGGAAATGTAAATGACTGGATGAAAAATATGAGTTTTTTTTATCATAGTTTTTTTTATTATTTAAAAATTACAAGACAATAACAAATTATATGGATTTACTAACCAGCTGAGTAACTGAAATCTTATGTTCGGTGCAGTGTACCAGACCAAAGTCTCTTTTGGAAATCGAACTCACGAACCTCATGCTAATAGACTCCCTAGACTACCAAGGCACCATGTTTCATAATTTTTGTCATGTATTAATAATAAACTTGAAAACGCTATGCTAATTCACAATACCTTTACAAAATTATTCTGTGATTTAATAGTAATTAAATTTTTTACCACACTATTATTGAATACTTATGAATACCAATAAAATAACACACACACACAATTTCACTACAATAACAAGATTAATAATAAAGACCAGAATTAAAGTAGATAGGAGAAGATAAAATAAGGTTATGTTTATACATGGGTGTGTGTGTGTGTGTGTGTGTAAAGAATAACTTCTCAATCACGCGTGCTCTTCTCGATTTCCATATATACATATGTATAGAGAAAAATGTAAATGTATGTGTGCTTAAAAAGATATCCTTGCAATAAGTCTGTTGATACCAGCATATATTTTAGTATTATTATATGAGTTTAGTATGTTGGTTTACATGCTATATATGTATATACATACATACATACACAGATGTATACGTAGATGTATTATCGATTTTATTTACGTCTTATGTCTGCGTATACAAATATCTTTATATACGAGGTCATATGTACTAATCTAATAAGATGTGTGACTTGGAAAATAGTCAACAATTAAATTATCGATTACACATGAGTATTCCAATACACGAAATCTACTTAAATCTACATGTCGGTTAATATTTACTTTAAAATTTCTGCGTTTTAAATTTCTAATAATTTTTCTAATATATTTTAATCAATTAATACACACACTTACATAATATATGTGACCGAAAAGGATTTTCAAAAAAAAATTCTGAGAAAAAATATACAAACTCAACGCTGACATTTAAGTCTCAGTTGGCGGCAAAAAAATTATTTAAAATGATCGATGGGGAAACTCTGCAATTCTAGAAAAGTGATTTAAAAATTGTTTTTCGAATACCCTGCGTACACCTTTATGATTACGTGCAAATAACAAATAATTGCATTGAAAGGCTTTATCAACATTTTATAATTTATAGAACGGATTTGGATAGTCTGAAATCATTACTACCCTCACGATAGTGCTACATTACAGAACAAATATGAAGACGATAAAATTAAATAAAATTTGTAATTTTAAGAAACGCTTACAAATACACACAGAAGGATGATGTTTTTTTTTATCAGGTTGAACATTGAAAGCTACTCTGCACGTAAGTCTGATTCCACATATTTTTGTAGACGTAGAAATATTGGTTCTTTAAGAAAAAAAAAAAAGAGAATAGTAGTTTTTTTTCGTTTCTCTCGCAGTTCTGCTAAGACTTCTGGGAGTACTTTGTCGAAAATTCTCAAGTAATAAATCTGTCTCTAAAATCTGCCAGTCATGTATAAAATTAACACACAAAACAAAATCCTGGTAATTAACAATTATGTATGTAAGTATGTATTTATTGCATTGAAGTATATCGTAATTGCTGTACGACCATGTATGAAATATTAATTAATCAAATGCAATAATTTTATTAAATTGATAATTATTTTTATTAAATTTACCAAAGAATTATTTAAATTTCACGGATAAGTGTTTAAAAAAATATTGAACCAATCATCATCCCCCTTTTGCTAGTAACTAATTTCATAATTAGGCCAGGAAAAGCGTGCTGAACTCATGGGAATTTTAAATCAATAATTATGCTGGCCCTGCCAAACATTGTTTAGTCACAGTATCAGGAGTATTGATAATTTAAGGTACACTATGTACTTATGGTACATACAATACATATAATATATATTTATGTATGTATATATGTAAATACAGTTTTTCTTTTTATATGAAAATACAATTTTAAATCAAAAAAGAGGCATAAAAGCAATAACTTCCAATTGATTAAATTTTTCTAAAAAAAAAATGGAGAGAAAAAAGAGAAAAGAGGGTATAAGAAGGGGAAAGGAGAATAATACGAAAAACACTGCCTTACATATATTACGAAGAATATAAAAAATTCATAAATTTAAATTTAAGGCACTAGGCCAAGAAATGCACATATACATGCAAACTCTAACACAAACACTCTTGTCAATAACTCTCCTAAAAGTGCTTTGAAAAGTTTATAAGATGCCATTATTTTCTAGGCAAGTTCGAATAAGAAACAAAGAAATAAGAAGAATAAGAAGAAGTAAAGAAAAATATATAAAATCACACACATCGATATACAAGACTTACGTGCACACATATGTATGTATACTTACATACGACTCCTTCAAATATCGAAAACCAAAAAAAAAAAAAAAAAAAAAAAAAATTGAAATGAAAAGCAAAGAAGTAAGAAATTTTAGGTAATAAAGTTGTTAAGTAGAGCTGAGCTATGGCGAAAAATGAGAAACTTAAAATAAATGTGGTGTATGAAAGAAAATTAAAAAGAATAAATTTAATTTCTTCTTCGAACTTTACAAAAACTTTCTAGTTTTAAAACTGCCATTCCTTTTTACCGATTAAATATTAAATACAAGGTAAAATCCTTAAGCAATTGTTTAAACATACTCTACAGCCCATATTAAACTCAATAGATTTTTAGTTCAATGCAAATGGAAAAAAGTGAAATGCTTAAGGTCATTTTCTATTCTCATAACTCGACTGTCATACTCAATCTAGTAAATCATTTGCATTTTCATCTGCCAAACAACAATCGCACATACTCCTTTACTTATATAAGTTCGTATATAAATCACAAAATCGATTTGAAGTGTAAGAAGGTCATTTATATGACCGTAATATACTATATTAGAGAGGCAACTACAAACGTTAACATCTTTTTTATTTTCTAAAAAACCCTTCACCAACTCCACTTTACAGCATGTCCGCCTATACATTTAATTGTTATAGAAAAATATTTAGAATTGTGCCCCATTATTAGCTATTCATAGTATTCTTCATATTCTATTGGAATTCATAAAGTAATGACTCGTCGGTAAATGTAGTCCAGTTTATATGCTTTCGAGCAATTTAACGCAAGCCTTCGTTGTTGCAATACTTGAACGGCATGTGTACTTATTGTTGATTTAGATAATCTATCAAGAAGCTGAAGTAAGTAAATCTTTCTTAAATCCTCGAACAATCCGTGCATTTTGTATAGTTGAAGTATATTTCGATCGGCCTCTTTGATGAATTGTTTATACAATTTCTAGTTATCTTTCTATATACTGTTACAATACTAAGCACAATCTTTTTAATAAACAGATTACTAGTATATGGGTTATGAAAAATAATCCGCAATTCATCACTCTGCATTTAAATTAATTGAGTTTTTACCATGGAGTGGTCAGTGCAGTGAGAACCATATCGTTATGATAGCCCTATTTATGTATTATAGTAGAAGCGGTGGATAGCGGAATAGCGGATAGGTGGAAGCGGTGGTAGATCATTAAAGTTGTCAAATCAAGAATTTAGCAGAATACTCTTACAAAAGTCCATGAGCCTAATTCCTAGATTTTGGCCTTCATACATACTTACAATCCAATAGGCAGGATAATGACTTAGCTTCTCACACCACTTTTGTTGTGTGTATTAATTTTATACATTAGTGGCGGGAGTAGCAGTTTAAAGTCTACTCCGAACGACAGAATTTTTGAGAAACATTTCATGACAATTTTATTTGCTTTCAAAGTTTTTGCCAGAAATCTGCTGAGAGGACACTTTGGACTTGCTGCTTTTAAATGCTATACCGGTTAATTGTTGATTGCAACTCTGAAAAAATTTGATGCAAAAATGCATTCGTTTTTCGGTTAAGTACGGTGGTAACTTAAAACAAAAAAAGTTTGCCAAAACCCGTTTTAGAATCTGTTTTGAAACCACTTTGCCATTCTATACTCCAAAACTAGCCATGGACTTTCCAGCCAGTTCTTGTGAGAATTAATAAAGTTAAAACGATTCTAATCAAAGCAATTTACAACATTTGCCTATTGATCTGAAAGCGCTGGACTAAAAATTATGAACGTTTTAAAATTTTTGTGACTTTTTTTGCCCAAAAACTTAATTTTTTTTTTTTTTGTATTTTCATTAATTTTGAATTTTGAGCATTATTTAAACACTAACCATCATCCAATATCCACCAAATCAACGTCCTCATTGAATTTTAAAATAAATATTCATTATGCCGCTCTTAAAATATCGTCGTTCTTTTTAAAATGTTGGACTGTATTCGAGTTCATTTTGACTATTAGAATGACTTTATTAAGTAGTGAAAAAAAACAACAACAAAAAACTGAAGAAATATTGGTTTATAGGTTATGGTGTTTGATTCGAATGTATATGCTACCTTAAGAAGATAAGTTTCATTGACTTTTTATTGACGTGGTCGTTTTAGTTTATTGCTAATGACCAGTGGAGCATTACAAATAAATTGAATTCTAATGCAAATTAAGGTGACAAAAAAACCAACAACAATAGCATTACATTATGTGTGTTTGTGTGTGTATGTGTGTTTAGATATAAAAATGCCATAATACAACTGAAGTCTCCTGACAATGTACGAAATAGTCTGCACAACGTATATAGATGTCTACAAATGGGCAGGCTGGTGGGCTAATTGAATTGGATTGATGTGGACAATGAACAAACAGTTAGAGAGTTAGGACATGTTCATTTCGAAAGGTCTTTTATGACATAAGCCACAAAATGAAGACGTTTACATAAATGTATAC
>QOCX01001015.1:0-11923 GCA_005959815.1 Sarcophaga bullata | reverse complement strand
AGCTCCTAAATACTACACGACAATATAATTATGGTATACATACATATGTATATATACGTGTGTATGCACACACATATAATTGAATAAATTTATTTTTGTTTTTGAGATTTATGGAGAAGTACTGAAAAAGGAAGTACTACGTGAGAACTATGAAATTGCCTTAAAAAAGTAAAAATTTAACAGCTGGAAGCTGCTAGCAAATAATTGATTTATTTATTAGAAAATTTCTACTAAATTTGGGGAAGAACTTGATTAATGAAACAGAAACAAAAATCACAAGTTTAATATGAAGATAATGGAATGTTTAGGCCACAAGATGAAATATTGAGTTATTAGTGTAGCCCGAATAAATTTGATCATTGTTCTCTATTTTTACAAACTAATACGTAATTAATGGCTATTTCAGCAATTCCACGCCTTTATTTATTGTGATTTTAAAGAATATTGTAAGAAGTTATTTTCAGGATTAATTAATTTATTAAAAACTTTTCTAACGCCTCATATAATCGGAATCGAAGCATAATTTTTGTCATAATTTGCTAGTCGAATCAATAATCTGACATTTATCTTGGGTAAATCCTTTATGAAATGATAAGTTTTAGTTTAATTGCCAGTAGTAAGCAGTAAGCTATGCTGACATACATAGGAAATCATTACAACCTCTCAGACAGGATTATGACCTAGCTTCTGAAGCCATTTATGTTGTGTTTATTAATTTTATACATGAGTGGCACGACCTACAGTTTAAAGTCATTTCATAGCAATTTTTATTTTATCTCTGAATTTTTGCCAGAAATCTGCTGAGAAATCTTCTTCTCGAAAATGCCTGACCTTTTGTTTGACCCAAACATTGGCCTCACGTCTAATAAGCCAACACACTACCTATTAGGCTGCGGCTACTACTAAAACTGTTTTCTTAAATATAATTTCACAATCCTAATTTTTTCGAAAATAAGTTCGAGTTGGATTCATTCATTTATGGGTTTAATTAAGTCAAACTGTTTAGAACTGTTGGTCCCTACAGTTTACACGAGCGCAATGATGTTGACATTACACGCTTGTATGAACATAACGAACAGCCAAGACGTATGGGTATACCATAAATATTTTAAGTTTTATGTACCATATTAGCCAATATTATTTGTAATTATTTGATAGTCGGGTATTGTGTTTTAATTTTTCATGCTCGGATTCCTAATCAGCTTATGGAGAAAAAGTTCCTTGTTTTTATAAATTTTATTGAAATTTTGAACGAAACACAAACACATGCCAAAATATGCAAATAATATGTACACACATACACATATGTATGTAAATTCTTATATGGACAAATAAATTCTATTTGCGTTTGTGCACTTGCAGTAAATGCGGTGGTATAAATCAATATGTATGTATGTATGTCTGTCAATAAAATATTTGTGTTAGTCAGTTGTATGTTTAACTACTAGCATGCTTCCTGCATTTTTTTTTTATTTTTTTTTTTGTCACTATAAATATGACCAAAAATCACAGTGGGAGATGCCAACAACATATTTAAACACAAATAAGTAAAATAGCCTCCTCACAGTATTCACGCGCCCTCCGCATATAATCTTTAAACAAGAAATTTACAAACATATTTAGAGTTTGCCACTACAAATTTCGTTTACACATGCATTATGTACATATTTAGATGTATCAAATACAGACAGACGAAAAAACATTATATTAGTAGTAAGTGAACAGTGTATGGAAATACATACAAAGAAACGTTGATATACAGTGTACATTGTACATTGTACATTGTACTTTAACACTCGCATAAAAGCGAAAATACAGCACTAAACAGCATAAATGCATGTGAACTAAATGCGCATTGTATTGAATTAAATTTAAATGGAAGAGACTAGGATGGGTAATAAAAATAAGTAAAAATAAATAAATCGTAATGTAACATGCTTGTAATATTGTTTATCAATGCAATATTATTCGGTATTAAATGGTTTACGTCCTACAAAACTTGTGTGTGTGTGTGTGTGTGATGAAATTAATATTGTTTTAGTTGTTGATACTAAAATGACCTCCTTCAATTAAATTTGTTTATTGGATTTATTTTTAAGTTCCTAGTTTATATTTTGCCCCATGCTCTTCAAAAGAAATTTGTTTCTTCAAACATTTGGTATTTAAAAATTAAAAAAAAAAAAACTTGAATGTTTTATTTGGTTTTTAAAAAATATCTCCCACAATCATGTACACAGTATATTAGTGCACAGTGGTGAAACAAATAATAGGGACTAACACTAAATATCTGAAACAGGGTAAACAAAGTATTTGTCTTAAATCAAAGGCATTTTGATTAAAAGAAGAAATTGTAATAAAAAACAATCCTTTTTTCGAAGTTGAGTCTTTGATATGTTGGGTGTCCTGGCTATGGGTAGTGTGCTTGGCTATAAGCATGAGGGTCGTAGGTTCGATTCTCTCATCCAGCACTGCGTTGAATAGCTTGTTTTCCTTTAGCATTTTTGTGAAATGCTTGATTTATATTGCCATTTTGAAAAACTTAAAGTTCTGCATCGTAACACTTTGCTTTGATGATTCGCATTATTATTTGTGGTACTTCTTCTCAATGCTTTCCGTACGACAGGTCGTCTGACAGTATCGAAGGCTTTCTTGAAATCTACGAATAGTAAGTACAGAATAGTATGCTATTTTTTTAACTACGAGCGATGTGAGGTAAGGACGAAGGAAGTATTGGATATTATTTTTAAACTTGATGCAATAGCAAGATTTATTTTGGATTCGGGATAATTTGCTCCAGGGAATTGTTGATGTCCGGGTACTGAAATTGGAACAGTGTTATAAGTTTCTACCACTGTGTATGTATGTATTATTTTGATAATTTTCTTTTATATTTACTCACATTTATTTTGTTTATATCATGGACATATTTACTTGGCCCCTTCATTTGTGACATGTTAAAGGACATTACAGTACCTTAACATAATTGTTAACATTATTTTCGTTGCTCTTGTTCTTGTGTATTATTTAGTAAATATTTACACACAAACAGGTTTCTAAAAAGAAAAAGGTATACACACGTGTATTTATTTACATAAGGCATGCAACCTAATATTTCTTCAGTGTTCACATAGTGAATAGGAGCAACAACAATTTTGGGGGTTAAGAATGACATAAAGACACCTCAGTCAGTTCGTATATAAAACTTGGATATTGTTTTAGTTGTTGCTGGTATACATATTATTTTTTTTACATCTCATTATTGTTATTCGTATGTATGTATGTATGTATACTAAAGATGGTTCTGCTTATTTTTGCAACACATACACACACACGCGCTGTATGTAAAACATAAGAATAAATAATGAATTTTTCTTAAAAACAAAAGAAGCAGCCATAGAGCATCAGCAGTAGAAAAAAAAAAAAAACAAAAAACAACAACACGGAGTTGAAGAATACAAGTCATCCTTGAGATTGGTGGCCATTGTAGTCTACATATGTACATCAAAAACTGACATTACGACAATATGATGAGTATTCATTAATTCCTTAGTTTCTAGTTTCTTCTTTTGTCTTTATCATGTTTATTCCTATTGTTGCTTTCTTCTGCTGTTGTTGTTTTTATTATTATTATTGTTATGTTGAACAATGCCGATGCGAATAAACTGTAAACAAAGTTTCATTTGTTTCTTTCAATGGACTTGCCACTCTAATTTTATTGTTTTTTTTTTGTAATTAATTTCTTACGTGCAGGACTACTCAATGCCTAAGCGTTTATCGTAACTGCAAGAAGTTAGAAGACGCTTCAAGGCATACACAATTTGGAAAATTTGTGTCTTTGCCTTCATTACACAGGCCTAAAAGATTTTTAACGAAACCTTAGGCTATCATTTTCTAAAGGTTGTGGGCGGTCTGAAGTTGAATCAACTCTAAGAATTGCTACGTCACTTTAGGTTTTCTAGATATCCTAACTTAAAAAGCACTAATTCTTCGTAAAAAGTTCATCTTCTTACTAAACTTTTTGTTGTAGTCTTACAATTCATTAAATTTTAATTTTAAATTTTAAATAACAATAAACATTGTTTCCTCTAATCAATATTAATGAAAATCGATGTAAAAATGTATGGATCTGTAGAGTCTGCCACGAAATTGAGCAATTATTTTTACCAAATGCAACATGAATTTTTTTTTTTATTCTCAATCATGAATCTAGGTGCGGTTTTCTGGGATTCTATGGTTTGTTAGACTTATCGTTGGCGCACAACAACCGCGATTTTAAAAACACCAACAGGTGCATCGATCTGAATATCTGCAAATTCTTAAAACATAATTGATCATTACAACTCTCAGTGAAGAGATTAAACCTTAAGCTCCTCACACCATTATGTGTGCGTGTCTAATTTTATTCATAAGCGGGTGGGGATCTAAAGTTTAAAGTCCGACTCCGAACGACAGATTTTTGAGAAACTTTTCATGGCAATTCATTTATACTCCAGAGTTTATGCAGAAATCTGCCTAATGTTGGAGATGTTCGACCTAGGGGTGTTGGAGAAGTTGGAACGGTGCTATGTTGGAGATCGTTTGACCCCGGGTTTTGTTTGGGAGATGGTGACGTGAACCTACGCAAACTTTCCCATTTTACAATTCACACGAAAATTTAAAAAGAAATATAAAAAAAACACTTGCACTCCCTAACGATAACTATACATACATATATACTCGAATGATAATCGATTCGGAATTTTCGGATGTTATAAAGAAGACTTGTCCGATATATGCAAATGAATGAATTTAGTTGTGGTCCTTTGGTTCATTTGGAAGATTTGTAATAGAAATAATCATATAGCTTACTCAATGAAGATTTTAATTAAAACGTATTAATCGTTAACTATATTCGGTTAGTCACTTAAAATTTCTTATCTTATCGTAGAAATGAAAATCATGTTCATCAAAATTCGAATTTTATTAAAATATAAAAATAACAGATTTAAACTAAGACATGTATCAACGACTTTTTGTACTAGTTGTTAGTTTTTGAAGAGAGAACAATTTTTTGAAATCAAGCAGCGTGAAATACTATTTTCCTTTACTATTTAAAAAATACCGAACACTTTAATGATCGCGTAATACCATAGAATACTGTGCAACTGTGGTATCAATAATTAAACTTTTCATTAAATTCAATCCAATTACTATGTTCATCCCTTCTGACTGTGAAATTTAAAAGGTTATCATTTTTATTTCAAATTCAAATGACAAAAACTATGACTGCCTTGCATCAAAGTGTTCTGCACATCTTACAAAATGTTTTTTTATTCTTAGATGGTATTTGAATTTGAATTTGAAAAAGGATAATCTAGACTGCGAATAAAAATCGTATATTGACGAATGGCAAAATTAGTAAAACGAAAAATTAATTAGAAAATAGTGGAAAGAAGAGGTAGAAGAGGAATTACCAATATTCCCATCACTACTCTAAATACTCGGAGGGTGTTGTTTGTATGCAACAATAGATGGGAATCCCATTATCCTAGAACTTGCCACAGTGGATCAATCACCTGCTTAGCTGGACAAAAAAAAATATATTAAATAAACGAGACAAGAGGGGTATTGGAAATAAAAATCTAATAAAGTACGTATTATTAAGAGAAAATAGCTGCTATATACCAGAAATAAGGTTGAAATATATTACAAACGTAATTCCGTTTGGAATTACGCATTGTAATCTACTGACCTAATCCTTAAATATTGGCTTGTAGCCAGACACTAAAAGAACATTTAAAACATTTTGTGTCTTACGTTGTAATTATAAGTTCCTATGTATGTGTTATCGAATATTTTTTTTGTTGTGCAGTGTACTGTTGTATAAAAAAAAGAGAAAAAATAAATAAATTTATGACGTGTTCATTTAATATAATCTGTAAGCAATGTTGCCTTTTCTTTTAATTTCCGTTTTAAAATTTTCATCTTGTTTTGTTTAAATAAATTTTAATTTATAATTTAATTTAAATATACTTTAAAAAATACTGTGAAATACTTTAAAATAATTTATTCGACAGTACTTCTACTCGTTACGTATGTGAATTACTAAGAATACCTAAAACGAAATATTTCTTTCGAAAATGCTCCATCAAGAGTCATAAAACCAGCTGCTGTAAAATCATGTTAATGAAATTCCTTAAAGAGTATTTAAATGAATCTTTATTATGTCCACAGTGGATCATTTATTTTTTATTGCTGTTTTGTAAAATTCTTTTTTTTTTTGCTGTTAATTTTAAAATTTTTTTTTTCTTTGAAATTATAAATTTGCTGTTCCGTTTAACTATCTCTGTATATGTTTTATTCTTAAAAGAATACTTACTAGTCAGTAGCTACTTTTAACAGAAATTATTAAAACACTAGCCAAACTTTGTTTGACAAAAAATTGGTTTAACAGGGGGGATTACAAATGTTTTTGTTTTTAAAAAAAGTGTTTCGCTGTTTGTATAGTTTTTTATTGTAATGAAAGCTGTCGTAAATGTCTGTAGACAATATAATTACAGTTTTTCTCTAATGACCTTTAACCACATACATATATCACTCACTCTCTATCTACAATGATTATACTGACATTGGTTTTACGCATATCTTCGACAATCAAGCGTTCGTTACTAAATAATGTACCAGATAATACAATAGCTTCTACAATTTTATGTTGTATTTATGTTATGTTGTATTAAATATATGTTTACAAGACACGCAATCAATTGGCCAACTAAATATACCCTGGCATCAATTAAATAATATGGGCTTGACCGGAAAATTTAAGAGAAAACCCCACACTAATTTTCGTTCTTTTTTTTTGATCTCTCTCTCTCTCTACTTTAAGAAATTTTTTCTGAAACGTATTTAAATATCCTACAGTTTTAAAAAGTCTAACCACAAGACTTAACCTCTTCTTTAGGTGTAATTACTACTCAATGTGTGTTTATCGTAGTTTAAAGACTTAACATGAAAGAATGCGTTCTCAGAATGTTGCAATAGGAAATTATTGCGTAAAATTCATTAGAAAAATTACAAAATTTAATATAGTAGGGTACCACTGTCTGTGGAATATGTTATTAATTTTTCTTCATAAATTTTTTTTGTATTTAAACTTTCTCAAGATTCAGAAACAATTAAAAACTTTTTTTTTTTATAATTTTTGCAAATTTATGCAAAAGGGGAAGGAGTTGCGAATCTCACTCACTCATAAGTAAAAAGTTAAACTTCGAAGTTTCATGTTCTATGAAGAAGAGAAGGAAAAAGGTGTGACACTTACACAAACAGTGAAAATTGAAAACAAAAAATTTAATTAATATCACTCGGTTCAAGCGTTAATATCTGACGAACAGCACCTGTTTCTAATTGCAGCCCTTATTACAAGGCGACAGGCAGCAGAAATTTCTTTAACTATTGTAGTTTTGTTTAGTTTTTCTTAACATAGTGAAATTAAAAAATATTCTTCTTCATAACATTATCAGAAGAGCAGGTGACATTAAATTCTGAACTATTTGTATGACTTTTAATATTGATGTTCACTCTTTCAGTGGCATGCTTAAAAATTTAAATTCGTATACCATAAGACCATAAGACAAAGTCGACCCGACTATCAATTTGTTCGAACACTAATACTAATACATAATTAATATCATGGACGATATTTCAACTCAGCTGTGTTTTGTAGGCAGTAGTCTAGTAGGTAGCGTATTGGCTTAGTAGATGTGAGACATCGGTTCAATCTCTACATCAGACATCTACAGCAAAATGAAACATGAAATGATATTTCTTTGGTGGCTGCTTCTCAGCAGATTTCTGGTAGAAACTCTGAGTGTAATTAAATTGCCATAAAAAGTTTTTCAAAAATCTGTCGTTTAGAGTCGACTTTAAATTGTAGGTTCCGTCAATCATATATAAAATTAACACGCGTAACATAATTGGTGTGAAAAGCTAGGTCGTAATTCTGATTGTAACGATCAATTATGTACGTGTTTGTGAACAAATCAAGTCCAACACGTGAAAATCAAGTCGAAGCTGTTGCCTAGTTTAAATGTTGTTTTTGTTTCTTCTTTCTGCTTTTTTTTTCTATCAAAATCAAATAAAAAAATTTTTATTTCCTTCGAATAAATTATTTAAAACCAAAACAATCTTGGCAATACGAACTTGTAATCCAGATTCTTGGAGTCTGTTCCCTATAGTGCGACTCGTATCTGATGTAGCTTAGAATGTATTTAAATGTATTTACATGAGGTGAAAACTGAGCGCTATCGAGCCTTGCAGACTGAATTTAGATTTCTAAAAGGTAATCAGCTTCCAACAAGACGGAGAAACTTTGCATTCATCTCACTTAACAATTGATTTATAGTAACATCCATTTGGAGACAACTTTTTCCAAAAGTCGACTTGACGCTCTGAATTATTTTCCTACGTTCCTATGTTAAGTTGTTAGTTTATGTCGACAAAACCAACAACCAACTCTTGAAGCATTAAAATCCACTATTCAGGCCATGTAGCCAAAAATTGGCGTGCTCGAGTTGCCCATGAAGCTCATAGCCGCTGTGAACATTCGCCGGCAATCATATTTAAAAAATAAAAGGCATTAAATCGTCTAAAAGATCATTATAAAATAACGTCATTCCAACGTCAATTTCTCCCTTTAACTATTATCTTAAGTTCTTAAGCTATGAAAAAGGCACTCTCATATATATTTCGTTTACACGTACGAACTTGTTGTACAGTGCAGTGCCACTATCTTATAAAAGAGAGACATTTTCTTGGTCATATTCTTATTAACGTCTTTTGCTTGCCTGCATGTAGCGGTCAGTGACTTTAATGAAATTACTGAAGCGTGCTGAGAGTTTGTCCAAGTTTTCACACGCTGCATTACCAATGAAAATACTCAACATCACTTCAAGGAAACTATGGGTGTGACTTTTTTTTCGAATATCAAAAGTCTTTGTATTGCTGTGTATATGTGAGTGAGAGTCATGGTTTATTGTTCTTTGTTTTCAAGTCATTGAGTTACTGCGGTTATCATATTCCTCTGTTCGAACTCATAATATGTGAAGATGCATGCTTGCCTGGTTTTCTACCAATGATACCAAATTAGAGAAGAACTTTCATTTTCCGTCTTATGAGAACTCAGTCTATTGTTTATTGTTGCGTCACTGTTTTGGTGTATTTCAGTTTGTGTGATCGTTAACTTCGCTGGCATAAATTTATGTCACAACACAAAAAGCTACTATTTGCTTCAGTATTTCCATTGTGATTCACTGATTTTATATGCCATCCTTATTTGTAGGGTATACCATACAAATTAATAATCATAAAAGCGTTTATCCTGTGGTTAGTTCAACATTCTACGTTCAAAAATACCCATGGTGTTGAACTACAACGAATTCAAATCTTCACATTGAAAACTGTGTCANTCACATTGAAAACTGTGTCATACCAAGCAATGCGACGATGATGTCAGTCGTGTGTAACATTTTAATTCTTTGTTGAAATTTTTTTTTGCTTCATGGGGTATGGTGGCATGTACTACAGAAAGCAGGTGTAAAAATATTGCAACGGTGTATCGGCAACTAACTTTAGTCAAGCAAATTCATTCATATACCTGTTTGTCAGCCTGTTGACTCACAATTACGCTTTACAAAGCAAGGTATTGCGGCAACAAACAATCAATTAAAGTTTAGTCCCAACAACCACAACAAAAACAATAAATGAAAAAAGCGAAGCGAACAAAGGCACCCATTAAGCAAAGAAGAAGAAGACATTGTTAAAGGATTCGAAACAGGCTGTGTAAAGGATACAAAATAAATTAATAAATGCCATCATGTTGCTATTAACAATAAACAGCTGGTGGTAGTGGTGGTGGCTGGTTATATTGGTAGCGATGTTAACGTTGCACTTGGCACGTACCATGCCATAAAGGAATGCTTTGTGCGCATAATATTAATCCACAGTTCATGTAAATGTGAATACAGGCGTTCACCTAAGCATCATTGCCCATGAACGGATGATTTGATAACAAAGCAAATCCTTGAGACATTTTATAGTGTGTGTGTGTGTGTGTGTGGTAATTGTTGCTCAGCTAATATTCCTTTCGCTCATGCTAGTACACGACAGGACTCTGTTGAACATTTTATTGTTCACATTGCTGTCTACAGACGAGTACAATCAAAAATTATCGCGATTATAGCAACGCCTAATTGAACTTTCAAGAATGACTTACGCAATAGCCAAGTGGAAAAAAGTGATTCTTTGAGTTTAAACTAAAGCTATGAACAGTTATTATTTAGAAGTAGTAAGCGTTGTCCTTCTAGATTTTAATTTTTGTGTCTACGGCACTATTCATCTGTGAACAAATGCGTTGTAATAATTGTTTACATTTTGGAATACGGTATTGGTGATATGAATTGAAATTTGTAATATAATTGATACTTAAATGAATGCCTCGATTTGCTAGAAATCAATTCAGCAGGTAGAACAACAACTTAATAAATGGCAATTATATTAACTGCTAACAAATAGAAGAAGAGAGATTTACCAAAATTGTTTAAGGACAAACATTAGTTGTATTATGTGAAATAAATTCTATACCAATACATACATACGATCAAGGAAAAAAGTTTACAAACACCCTCCGATTTGGAAGTTTTAGAGAATAATTGGCGAAAATTGAAAAACATGTTTGTTTAGGTTTAAGAGACAGCGTTGTTTCAAGAAAGAAAGGATGTGCAGAAAATATCATAGAAATTATTGAGGATAAACATAAAAATTGATAAAAAAAACGTGGCAAAACAATGAATTACCTTAGGAATTACCCTTTAGCTGTCTTGATTTGTTTAAATTTACAAGATTTTAGAATTTTTATCTTTTAAAAAGGCAAATCGAAGAGAGATCAAAATTTAAGTTCGAAATATAATAGTAATTCTCCGAAAAGAAAAATAAATCTTAACCAGATTAAGTCGTCCTACTATGCAGGCGACCATTAGAAAACAGTATTGAAAATAAGTCACGATCTGCCAGAGCTAAGAACTTTCCGAAATGTTACGTTGGCATTATTTTAAAGTTAGTCGACCATGATCAAAATATAAGTAAAGTAAAGTTGTCACCCCAAGAATAATAGTAAACGTTTTCCAAGGCAAGGTTTTTAGAACCAGAAACAGCACGCGAAAAACCACTAATTTCAGCGAAGAATCGTAAATCTCGCCCTCTGTTTACTAATTAAAATAGACAAGTAATCGTATTATATTTACCTTAAAACATTTCGGAAGTAATGGTCGTTTCTAAGTTTGGACAAAGCGAAATACTGCACTTGAACCAAGGAGTATATTGTAGCTGCAAGTCATGCATTGTGGTGGTAACGTTATGGGGCGTTTGGTCTTTGTCGATGGTAATATGTATTGCTATCGATTTAAGACTATATTGGAAGAAAATCTAAAGGCATCTATCTTATGATAGATTGGTAGATTGGTATGATAGAAACCCTAAGCATACTGCCATGTTGTTAGAGATTGATTTCTCTGCAATGCTCCTAGACAGATAAATAGACGACCCTATTCAACAAACTTAAACCCAATATAGCACATATGACACATTTCAGTAAGATTTGTACGAAAATATGCAATTAGTAGTCTTGAAACATTAAAAACTCCCCTTATACGTTCAGAAACAACAAACAACAGAAACAACATTATCCATTACGGAGAATTTGCTGAAATCAATATCCAATCGTTTTCACTTTAAAGACAACTCCGAACGACAGATTTTTGAAAAGCTTTTTCATGGTAATTTTATTTACTCTCAGGCCGTGGGTGATATTTGTTCCGAAACAATTTTTTTATATGCAGCTTGACGTTTCTCTTTTTGAGAGAGAGAGAGAGAGAGAGGAAGAGAGTAAATT
>QOCX01001014.1:0-55262 GCA_005959815.1 Sarcophaga bullata | reverse complement strand
TTCTGAGCCTGTCCAGATCCCTGTTCCACCAGGGGGGTTTATGTCCCCCCTGCTGACCCTTTTAGGACACGCTCTCTTAAAGGCCGTAAAATTAGCCACAGTAACTTCAAGTTTCAGAGCACCGTCAATTCTACTGTGAGTAAGTGGGCCCATGCCTAAGTCGATAAGACGATCATAGAGATTCCATTTCGTGTTCCTAGGATTCCTAACCGCTTTTATACTTTTGGTCTCCCTGTCAAGAGAAAATACAATGTATCTATGGTCAGAGAAGGAATGTTCCTCCGAAACCATCCAACCTCTGACGTTATCAAAACTGTTTCTAGAGGCAATGGTTATATCTAGAACCTCTTTTCAACCTTTTTTTACAAAAGTGGATGTGTTACCCACGTTACATATCATTAAATCATTTGACATAATAAAATCAAAGAGTGACTCACCCCGTTCATTGACCCCCGTTCATTACCCCATACAGTATGATGTGAGTTGGCGTCGCATCCAATGAGCAGGCCAACTTTGGTGCATTTGGCTTCGGTGACCAGTCTTTTGACCAGATCTGGTGGTGGATAGTCGGTTGGATCATGTGATATATAACTGGAGGAAATCCAATACTGCCTTCCTTTTATTTCTATCGCAACCGTAGTTAGGTCTTCATTACTGAAAGAAGGGAGCAAATATGCTATTAAGTTATTTTTAATTAGTATACAGGATCTGAGCCAACCTATAAATTTGGTATGAACCAGCCTATAGTTTTTGAGCCCTAATCCACAGACCTTGTTGGTTATAGACCATGGTTCTTGGATTAGGGCGATGTCTTCTCCGTCGTTTGCCAGCCGGAGAAGTAGTGCGGCCGATGCTGCCTTAGAGTGATGGAGATTTATTTGGATTATTCAGACTGTGTCCGTGTCATCTTCCTTCCTCTCCACCAGCGTTTTATCCAGGCCATCATCTTCCTGATCAGATTCCCTCAACAGCATTTCAAAGGCAGATACCACATCTCTGGATCGGGTATGGATCTGTGTTGAGGATGCTGAAAGGTTGTCGTCGTCCTTTGCTTCTTCTTCTTCTGATACGCCCAAGAGTTCGTCAAGTGACTTGTCGTCCTGAGGGACGTTGTCACACGACTCCATGGGGCGGCTATCCTTTTCATATACTTTTAGGATAATATGTCCAAATCCAAAGGCCACCACACCATTGGAATTTGCCAGGTGCTCCAGGGATTCCTGATTGACTATGATGGTCGCACAGCGGGATCCATGGTGTTCCTCTAATTTTGCAATTTTCCAATTGTGTGTTGGTAACTTTGGATTGCACATTTTTATTATCCTAAGTGCCTTCTCTGGTTTCTTTGGATTTAAAGGTATCCAAGAGCGTGTTCTGGGTCTACTGGGTATGGCATCTTTGGGCACAACTTCTAATTTGCCGCCCGTCCAGATTTCACCCAACCTCTATATGGCAATGGAGAAGAGATCCAGGGCTCTTTTATCGGCACACGTTACTAGCTTTACGTGCCCTGGTGCCAGCCACACATCTGATATACTAGAACTGGTCCCAGATCCACATTCATTACTCTAGAAAGACATCTGCAAGGGCATCTTCCACTAATCTCCAGTTCGACGGTGTAATACTGCCGACTGGATCGGAGCGATCTACAACCGCCATCTCTATGCTGTCTTTTAGCACCTCACAGTATAAGATGCTGGTACGATGTGAGCTACGTGGTTTTTTAGCTCATGGCGCGTCGCCTTCATTGAATCGCTGGGTTTTGACAGCTGCATCCGTGGCTGACGTTTTTTCTAACTCGTCCTTTTATTTGGCCGAGGCCAGAGATTCCACATCGCGCTGCGTACGGCTGTCTAGGTTCTTAGAGATCCTGTCTAGAACTCGCCTAGAGCTCAATCGCTCTCTGTACCGCTGCTTCGATTCTTTTAGTCTTGGAACCGTGTCAACCTTTCCATTACCAGGGCCACTCTTGCTGAACGTAGATCCGGGTTTTGGAGCAACCTTGCTTTTGAAAAGGCCGACTCTTTGGCTTGTTGTTTTGTGTGTTTTGAGGTACTAGGTTCTTCGTCTGCCTTAGCATCTACTAAGTCCTTTACCTCTTTTGTGGAGACAGGTGTCGGTTTAACACCTGTACGCGGATTTGTACGAGTTCCGTTTTCGTTCTCCATATTGGAGGTGTTGTTCATTTTTCGATTAATTAATTTTTCTTTATTAATTTTTGGTCCCAAGAATTGCGGATAAGGGGAAGGTCCACCTGAGCAGGGATCCGCGGTGCCCAGGCAAGGCTTATTAATCCTGGAGGACCTTAGTCCAGCCCATACCTCTATCCTATGGGAGTCGAATGCCTGACATATAATATTGCCCGAAATTACCAAGTCTTCGGCTGTTGCTTTCCGTAGCATGAATGATACGGTTTCTGCCATTTATAATTCTTTGTTATCAATTGGTGATAACAAGAAAATAACTAATGCCATATTAATACATTTAGTGATGTCGAAATGCCATATTAATACATGTTGCTTGGAGCAACAATAACGTCGAAAGAAAAATACTTTTTAATAGCACTCGAAGAATTCGCCAAATAAAACACACGTTTTATTATTTTAAAATATAATTTAAATTTAATTTATTACATCAGAAAGGGCGAGCGAGGCTTTAAAATTCAATATTTTTCCTCTGTTGCGTTCAAAGTTTGTGACACAATTGAATAACTAAAAACTCAAATTCATGCAGTTCAAAAAAACATAAAATAACTGTATGCATGTATATATAAAAGAATAAAAGAGAATAGAAGATACATAATGCACATGGCATACTAAGTTAACACATAAATAGAGAAAATTTCTAGAAGAATTTAAAAAAATACATTACGCAATAAAATTAAATTAGATATTTGCTGACGGCGTTAACATTACCCACCGCCCCCCCCCCCCCTGGCAAGCGAGTCAGGGATGCGAGCTTGCTCGTGATTATTACTGACGCTCAAGACACCTTCGTCACCGGTCGATGTAAAACTCCAAACTGTGTCTTGATTGTTACTCTTCGCACCTGTCCATCTGCAGCTACGACAGTGTCGATGACTTTACTCTTTGGCCAGCATCTTCTTGGAAGGTTTTGGTCGGCGATGATGGCAATAGCTCCTATCGTTACTTGTGGTACCTTGGTAAATCATTTGCTTCTACGGAATATTATTGGAACATATTCCTTCAGCCATATGCTTCAGAGCGATCAGCGAATGCTTGCTTTTGCTGCCATCGTAGGTTTATATTTCTGCTATCGTTGAGGAACGGTTTATAGCCATCAGAAGAACCTAAGAGGAGAAGATTAGGTGTTATGGCTTCGTCGTCTTCCTGTTCTACAGAAACGAATGTGAGTGGTCGAGAGTTAATAATAGACTCGATTTCGCAAAGTGCACTTTTTAAGCTTTCATCGTTAAAATTTAGTGTGAGATACAGGCTGTATAACACATTTTTAACAGATCTGATGAGTCTTCCTCAAGCATCGCCCATGTGGGGCCCTCCTGGTGGGTTAAAATACCATTTCGTTTTATCAAATTTGGATGATATATTAGCAAAATCAATTTGTTTGACCTCTTCCTTGAGGATTTTTTCAACTGCTTTAAAGTTGGTTCCGTTGTCTGTATATATTTCACAAGGTGTGCCTCGTCTGGCAATAAAGTTTCGGATACATAGAATACATGAACTGGTCTCCAAACTATAAGCGACTTCAATGTGGATTGCACGTATTGTGAGGCAGGTAAATACTACTCCCCAACGCTTTTCTTTTCTTCTTCCAACTGTGACTAATAACTGACCAAAAAATCAATACCGGCGAAAGTAAATGGGCGTTGAAAACCTCCTAGACGAGCAAGTGGTAGTTGCGCCATTTGAGGGGGTTGGGGTACGGCAGAAGAATTTTTGCACTTTTGACAGGAATTACGCACCTTTTTATATACGACCCGTAGACGATAAACATAATAGTTTATTTTATTAATTACTGCTTCGTGGAAGTGATGACGATAGTCTTCGTGAAAAGAACGAATTATAAGAAATGTGACATGATGCCTTGCTGGTAATACGATTTCATCTACGTGGTCGTTGAGACGTTTTGCTCTGCTATTGCATCTTAAAATTTCGCTGTCGTCCAGGTAGACATTGAGTTTATATAATTTACCAGATTTTGCTACAGTTTCTCCGTGTTAGAGATCCATAATTTCTTGAAGAAATTCACTGCGCTGTGCGTCTTTTATAATATAACGCTTTGCTTGTTGTACCATCTCATAAGTAACTGTAGAATTGAAATCTGGTTGTTTGTAGGCAAATTTTAATTTATTCATATATAGCAAGAACGTTGCTACTGCTTGGTAGAGCCTTCTCCAGTTCGAGAAATATTCAAAATTCAAAAAGTTGTAGTTTTCAGGTTTTTTGTCAATTAATAACACATGGCTCCTCAACTCCACCGTGTTCAGTTCTACCAAGTCTTCATATGTTGCCATTGGCTTGGGTTGTTACGCAAGAAGGCAGGGCCGTTGAACCATGAGTCCATATTCTTTTGCGCTGATATGTTTGTAGCGAAATCCGCAGGGTTCATTTTAGTGGGTACCCATTTCCAATCTGTGACGTTGGAATATTCTAAGATTTCTCCTACTCGGCGCATTACGAACGGTTTAAAATTTCTTGGATCAATTCGTAGCCATTGATTGCAGCACAGTCTTAGAATCTGACCACCAATATCTTGAGGATATTCACATGCATATTTTGAATTGAATTTGCCAATCTGACTCCGATGAGTGCAGCTTGAAGCTCCATTCTAGGTATCGAAATTGGCTTAAGAGGTGCTGCATCAACGAATTCGGCTTCGAATACTAATTTGGATTAGCATCTTGGAATCTCGATGTCAGAGATGAGTGGTATGGATGCTATCCATTGAGACCATTTTACGTTAGATATTCATTCAGCGTATCGTCCCAACCATTTCCGGCACGCCAGACATCTTGAAGTAAAATTTTGAGGCCTACGGTGTGGCATGACAGGAATCCAAGAGGGTCGAATATAGACATCAAAACTTGGAGGCTATCCCTCTTGGTAGATACGATATCATCGTCAATAACATTTCGGCGCAGACGTGCGAATTTGCAATTATATTTAAAAACATCAGTAACTGGGTCCCAATACATACCTAAAACATTTTCGGTTGCTCCCCATTGCTTGGCTTCTTGAGTTATTTTTGAAAACTCAGATAATTGGCTTAAAACCTTGGTTGAATTAGATGCCCAGTTCCTTATGTGAAAACCGGTGGCGGCGTGAATTTCTGCCACTTGAAGGGCCAGCTCTGCTGCAGTTTCTTCAGTGTCTTCGCTATCGATAAGATCATCCACATAATGATGGTTTTGTATTGAGTCCACAGCACGTGGAAATTTTGTTTTGAATTCATTAGTGTTTGTGTCGTGTACGTAATGGGCTATGCGTGGGGCACAATTTACGCCAAATATTAAAGCTTTCATTACATATGTGCTAGGTTTTATCATTCTTATCTTACCATAAGAAACGTTGAGCTTGCATGCTGCTTTCTCGTACGTTGATTCTATGGAACATCTCCGCTATATCGCCTCAAATCGCAAATTTCCCAATTCTTAATGCTAAAAGTATATCGAGTGGGTTGAGTAGATCTGGGCCAGTAAGTATAGAAACCAGTCGCACTTTGTTGGGTTTGTTTGGGTTTAAAGTTAAAAATATTGGAAGATACCATGTCTTTTTGTGGAGTACTTCTAATTCAGCTGGACTCAGTTTCCTAGCATATCCCTTTTCAATTAGGTTATCGATTTGACTCTGCATACTTTGTCGTAACGAATCATCTTTGGCGAGTTTTTTGTTGAGGCACATCAGACGGCGATAAGTGTTATCATAACTGTCCGGTAGTTTTGCGTCAGGATTTTTCCACAGCAAGCCAACTTCAAAGCGTCCGTTTATCTTCTTGCAAGTCGTTTTTAACAATTCCATTGCATTCCTGTCTGCGGTTGATAATAAAGCGGATGAAGTGGGCGACTCAATATTGAAATAATTCTTTACGCGATCGTGAAGGTCCTCGTAATTCTTTTGACAGGCGAAAGTATGTATATTTAACCTGGGATCTGCAGAGCGACTATTGTTGCCACCCTGTAGGGTCCACCCGATACGTGTTTTTGTAGCTATAGGCTGTTGCCAACCTCCTTCTCGAATTTTCGTAGGAACCGCTAACTTCCAGTTGTTAGCTCCAATCAAAAGCATAGGCTCAGCATCATTATATGATTGTATTGGCAAGTTCTTCAGATGAGGATATTTTTTAATAATCTCATCCATATTTAAAGTTTGAGACGGTAGGTCCAAATGCTCAACCGTATGAACGTCAGATAGGACGAACTTTGTGTCATTGAGGACACTAGAAACTTTAAATGAAGTTCTGATAGACTCGGTCTCATCTCGTGTGGTACCACCTGTCCACTTGAGGCACAAGGGTTGGGATACACCGTCCAAATGTAAACTGTCAAATAAACTTCGCTCCACTAGGGTGACAGAAGACCCTTCGTCTAGAAAAGTAAATGTTTTAATAATGCTATCATTTGAATACAAGCGGATTGGAATAATTCTAAAGAATGGATCCTCTTCATTTACGTCATTGTGTGAATTTATCCGTGCACTCCGCTGCGTATTTTCAATTTCATTTGTACTTACAGTTTGATTTGTTGTCTGATTGTCAGGTGGGCTGACCTTATGGAGCAGTGGGTGGTGTTTGTATTTACAGCCTGATACACCACATTCCTTGTTGAGATGACATTTTCGTCTGTGGTGGTTGATACACTGACGACACAAGTTGTTATTTTTTACGACTTCCCATTTGTCGTTCAGTTCTAATTTCCTAAATTCCTCACATTGTTGCACTTTATGAGAAATGGCACTGCAGGCGGGACAACTCTTCTTCACGTTTTTAACTGCTTCAATGTGCGTGTTTACCGATGCACCGCTTTTTCCAAAATGGGGTGTGACCACTTTACTAGCTGCTTCAGCCATACTATATAACCATACACTAAATGCTTTGATTATTGGAACGCTTTCGTCCCTTGGCTTCATTGCCCAATTTAATTTGTGTTAATTCGGTAATTTGTCCAATAGCTCTTTCACTAACATGGGGTTATTTAAATGAGACTCCAGACCACAGGATTCCATTGTTGCACATATATTTTGCACATTAAGTGCGAACTCGATTAGCGCTTCCAGTTTGTCTCGTGGAGGGGCATACTTTTCGCCTTACTTATAGCACGTTCTAAAATATGCTCTGGGCGACCAAAACGCATGCGAAGCGTGTTAATAATGTCCGGCACAAGAGAAGGCAATAGTAGCTTACTTTTTACTAACTCTCTAGCTTTACTTTTCAAGCAATTTTGAAAGGTTGTGCTATTTTGGAAGCTATTGATGAAAGTAGGCCATTCATCTGGATCACCACTAAAGGACGGTAGTTCACGTGGTATAGTCTTCCTCGCAGTCAATTGGGAAGGCGTTAGTTCAGCTTGATTGCTGTTGAATCTTAACTCACTATTTAAGACGTTGTTTGTGGGGGGCCTTTGTGTGCAGAAAGAACTTGAAAAGTGATTATAGTTGTTGTTGTTAATATTTGTGGAAGAAGGGACATCATTTCCATACAGAATTTTATATTTTCGTTGCAGGAATTCTTGTACGATTTTCCTTTCCTCCTCTAATTGCTGCAACTTTAACTTTCTTTGCCTTTCCAAACAATCGCTATCGCTTTGAATGCTCTTTGCTGCGTTTTGTTTGTTTAAACCCGTTTGCAAATGTTGCTGTTGGTTAATTGTTGGTTGAGCAGTGGTGTCAAAAACTTGGGTAGTTGGACGGACTATAGGCATTCCTGTTGAAGCCGCAGCCATATAATGATGGGGTGCTGTATAAAGATGCGGATACATAATCATAGGCGTTGGTCTGTGGACCAATTCGGCAATAAGAGGCCTGTTGACACTGCAGTACTAATTGGTGCCATTGTAATTTGGGCCGGCGGGATTTGATACGTTGTAACCGTATTGGCAACCACGAGTGATGGTGCGATCGTTATTGATGAAACGAATATGGCGATGATGACCTCAAGACCATTTGTTTGGCCTGGGTTAGCAGCGGCGGAAGACCAGTTGTCGCAAAGTTCGCAGTTCCAGTCGTAATCAGCCATATTGCTATCTACTCCCACGCAACCATAGTGATACCACTTATCGCATTTGTCGCAAATAAGCATTCGGTTGTCGTCCAACTCGTTACACTTTCCACAATTATGTTGCTTGGAGCAACGATAACGTCGAAAGAAAAATCATTTTTAGTAGCACTCGAAGAATTCCCCAAATAAAACACAAGTTTTATTATTTTCAAATATAATTTAAATTTAATTTATTATATCAGAAAGGGCGAGCGAGTCTTTAAAATTCAATATTTTTCCTCTGTCGCGTTCAAAGTTTGTGACACAATTGAATAACTATAAACTCAAATTCATGCAGTTCAAAAAAACATAAAATAACTGTATGCACGTATATATAAAAGAATAAAAGAGAATAGGAGATACATAATGCACATGGCATACTAAGTTAACACATAAATAGAGAAAATTTCTAGAAGAATTTAAAAAAATACACTACGCAATAAAATTAAATTAGATATTTGCTGACGGCGGTAACAATACATTTAGTGATGTCACCAAATCAAAATGGGAAGATCATTGTGAAGTCGCCTTGAATAGATGTTACCAGCATATTTTTGCTGATGAGTCTTCCAGTTCAAGGCCGAGGGTTAACAAACCTATAAATGAACACTTTAATTTTAGAACCAATAAAACATCATTGAAGTCGCCGTAGTCTAGTAGGTAGTCTGTTGGCTTATTAGACGAAAGGCCAGGGTTCGAATCCCCGGTCAGACATCAAAAACGAAATATGAAAAAAATATTTCTTCGGCGACTTTCTCTCAGCAGATTTCTGGCAAAAACTCTGAGAGTAAATAAAATTGTCATGAAAAGTTTCTCAAAAAAATCTGTCGTTCGGAGTCGACTTTAAACTGTAGGTCCCGCCACTCATGTATAAAATTAGCACACACAACATAAGTGGTGTGAGAAGCTAGGCCGTAATCCTGACTGAAGGGTTGTAATGGCCAATTATGTATGTAAAACATCACTAAGTTGCACAAAATCAAAACTATTTGCTGATAAATGCCGTAACGTAATTCTAGCGACGGTTGTGATGAGTGTAAAAAGTGGTTCTGGAAAACTGTTACCAGCCAGAGCTCTTTTAGATTTAGATCCTCAACTTAATTTGATAACCAAGGAACTAGGCAGCTATTACGTTTGAAAAAAGAAGGAGGCAGATTGAATTTAAATGGCATTGGTGAAACAAATTTGTTTCCCAAATTTCGCGACAATTTCACTGTTACATTAATTGTCATTTGAAATCAATCACAAATTTGCAACTTGATCATAGGATCAACATGGCTAGTCTGAGAATACCTTTAAACTTAGAATAAGCCGATCCTTGCTTCTATAAGCCGCAAAAAATTGATTTGTTACATGATGCAGGTCCTTTCTTTGACTTAATGTGTGTTGGCCAAATCAAATTGGACCCGAGTCTTCCAATTCTTCAGAAGACTTCGCTTGGTTGGATTGTTACTGGAAGATATAATCAGCCAAAGGACTTGCAACACTAAAGTATTTCATATAAATACTTCAATGGAAGACGAGAGCAATGTTAATTCGATTGTCCGAAAATTTTAGGAGTTAGAAGAACTTCTAACCGAATCAACTAAAATTTATTCTGAGGAGTATAGAAAATGTGAAAACGAGTTCCAAGAAAAAGATTTGGGGTTTCTTTACTTTTTAAGCGTTTCTTTACCTTTTAACGAAGACTTTCCAAAGATGATACTATGAGGCAGTATGATACATCTCATTCTCTTCATTTTATGAAGGACTACTTTAACTTGGTCATATGCCACTTTTGGATAAATTTCCTGATATTCTCCACTATTTCATACCAAATCAATGTTTTTTGCGCCCTCAGAGTACAACAGCTAAACTTCGGGTAGTATTTGATTCTTCGAAGTTCTCCACATGTTTTGCTTAATGAACTGTTAATGGTTGGTCCTACAGTTCAAGAAGAATTATATTCTACATTAATCCGGTTTCGATTCCACAAGTATGTAATCACTGCAGATATTGTGAAAATGTATTTTCAGGTCATGATGAGTTGAAGATTTTTCGGTTGAATACTGTCACTTATGGTACAATTTCAGCGCTATATTTAGCCATTAGATGTTTGATTCACTTAAACGACATATACAAAGAGACTTTGCTATTGGTTCGAAAGTTGTTCGCGGTAATTTCTACGTGGATGACTTACTTACCGGAACTGAATTTAAATGATGAATTAAATTTAATTCGAAATCAGATGACTGAAAGATTTCGTCCACACAACGTCAACATACAAAATGCAAATTCATCGATTTTTTGACTCTTCAATTCGAACATATGGGTGTTTCATATATATTAGAAACTTCGAGGCAAACACAGTTGTCTCGAGACTACTTACGGCTAAATTCTAAGTTGCTCCACTCAAGTCTAAATCACTTTTTAGACTTGAGCTGTGTGCTGCACACCTGCTAGCTAAGATGTGGAACAGAGTTAGGCGTACGACAAATTTCAAAATAGTGAGTGTCTATTTTTGGATAGACTCCGAAATAGTGCTGTATTAGATAAAAACGCATCCATCCTCTTTGACGTCTTTTGTATCGAATAAAGTTGCTGAGATTCAGAATGGGTCAGACTAAGTTTCGTGGCGCCACGTGACTTCTAAACAGAATTCAGATGACATTGTGTCAAGAGGACCCGATGTAAAAGATTTGAAAAACTCAATATGGTTGACAATATGACAATATTGTTTGAAGGACATTTTCTACTAACCGACAGTTCCAAAAGGCCTGTTAATGAAAATTTTAAATTAACAGAGAACCAGAGGTTATTGAAAACGAGAAAGGTGAATGTATTTCCTGCAGTAGAGGGAACGTCTAACTCTATGCTGGATATGATACAAGGTAAAAGAAGTTACTGCAAGTAGCTTGTTTTGTACTCAGATTCATTGATAGTCTGAAGAAACGAAAGTCAAATCAAAGTATCATACCTACTGCAACGGAAATGAAATGCTAATTTTATCGCCTCGTAGAGGCTATCGAGAAATCAAATTTTTCTGAGAAGACTTCTAAATTACAGAAATCTCTGGTTTTTCCGTCAAACATATAGAGACTTACACATTTCATTCATACATTCACTGAAGAAAGGAGAACATATTCACTATTAAGGGGATGTGGAAGGTTGCTTAATGCAAATTTGCCATATGATGCAAAATGCCCACTTTTATTACCGAAGTAAAACGAATTTGTTACACTTTATTTGCGGCATCTCCATTTCGTAAATTATCATACTACAAACCAAGAATTATGTTGGGAAACTTGACCACTAATAGAGTGAGAGCTACACGACCATTTCTTATCGTCTTTCCATTAAAGTTTCTTTGAGAATTCGTGGGTGACACCTATTGAAAATGTATGTAGCGGTTTTTCGTGTGTTTCACATCCAAGGCTCTGATTTATCCACTGATTTCTTTGTTTTATCTTCTATAAGGTTAGATGCCAGAAGAGGTCTTCCCAGAGAAGTGTATTGCGACAATGCGCCGAACTTCATCGGAGTCAGCCAACACCTCAAGGAGCTTCAACAATGGTTCGACCGGAGTCAACAGCCCGTCCAGTCATACGCAGCATCGTCTGCGGTGAGGTTCAGCTTTATTCCACCGCGGGCGCCGCACTTAGATGGGAAGCCACTTCCAAGCAAGCGAAGTTTCTACTTCTGCGAGCCGTGACCAATTTAGCGCTCACTCACGAAGAGATGGCAACAATGCTTGCAGGAGAAATGGCAGTGCTCAACACTCGGCCCATCGTACCACTGTCTCCAGACCTCTATGACGGAGAAATGCTAACCCCAGCTCATCTGCTGATAAGAGATGGTCTGCGTTCTCTGCCGTTAGAATCCGTAGGCGACGGGAAACTCAACGAGCCCATGTTATGGAAGTGTTGGCGACTGCTCTGTGGTGTGAGACTACATCCTGGGTCTGCAAGGCAAGGGTAAGTGGACCAGCAAAAAGCCCAACATGAAGCTAGGTCAGATCGTAATAGTACACGAGGACAACTGCTCGCTACAACATTGGATGACCAGGAGAGTCATCTAGGTCGTAGAAGGAAAAGATCGCTGGGTTAAAGGCATATATAAGCGCCATATTCACAAACTGGCTTCACTTTCACTCGACTGAAGACTTAGCCCTTCAATGGGGCCGGAATTTTGGATCATTTCAACATTTATTTTGCTGCTTTTTTTTATTTTTTTATAATAATGAATTCCTAAAATTACAATAATAATGAATTTCATATAAGAAGTAACAATGAACTCCCCTAATATTAAGTTAATTTTAAATTTAATAGCCATTTAGAATGTAGTAAATAGTTAAATAGATAAGCAACGGAGTTACTGAATAGAAGTACACAGTTATGATAAGATATATGCAAATTTAGAATTAAGGAAATATTTTAAATAAAGAAGTTAGTTGTAAAACATAATCGCAACCGTGTGGTAAAATTGATTCGCAAATTTGGTCTTTGTAAGTTTCTGCTAATGTAATTTATTCAAAACGTATAATGTCATTCATTTTGCAAATACAAAATATTTTTTAATTGATTAATATGATTAGAGAATTCGGACTTTAACAGCTCCTAATAATACACTCCTAGTTTGTAAGGGACGCAATATAATTTTTTTAGTTTTCATTCCAAAAGCATTGACACCTTTTGAAAATGTAATTAACGCTTTGTGGTATATATTCTAAAAATATAATTTCCAAAAATAAAAATCGTCACTTCAAAAAAAAGTTAAAAGATCACATTGTTTGGTAAAAAAAATCATCCAAATTATGATAAACTCATCATTCTAGCAACGCTGCTTGCGAGATTCCTAACTCATATATATTCTAATTGATTAATAAATCAATAAAATATTTATGTATGCTGTGCCAGTCCTTGCAAGTGCGTAAGCCGTGGTGATGATACAGATGAAGGTAACCCATGAATGATTCGCTATTTCCAAGAATGCAACAATATTATAGATATCTTATATTATCGTACATACATGCATACATACATAATTGGTCATTGCAACCCTTTAATCGGGACTACGGCCTAGTTTCTCACACCACTTATGTTGTGTGCATTAATTTTTATTCATGAGTCGCGAGACCTTCTTTACTCACTTTCATGCTACCTAAGTTACTATTTGTTATGAAATTTGAGAAAAACCCAAGAAATATTTTTTCATATTTCGTTTAGTTGGAAATGCCTGAGCTTTAGTTTGATCCGAGGTCTCATGTCTAATAAGCCATCACAGTACCTACTAGATATAGTATTGATTAGTAATTATTATGAAAATTAATTTTTGATTCATTTATTTTAACTAATTTAACAAAGAATAATTAAATTAAAAACAAAAGAAATTAAAAAATGAAAGGAAAAAAGAAACATAATAACCACAATAATATTAAAAAGAATGTCTTATTTATAATAAAACTAAGAACAAAAAAAAAAACATTTTGAAATGGTTTGCATTGTTGATCATCTGTATTTGAGGAGGAAGTTGGCTTCAGAGCCAAGTGGAGTGCATGAAAAAATGTTGTTGTGAGATAGCCTTGTTATATTTTATATGATTTGTCCTGATTTCCTATATTTGATCTAGAAAATATTAATCTCTCATATGTAGATAAGATAGCTGTCTATTATATATTATTTTGTAGAAACATTAGAGTGCGGATTCCTTCAATTGTCAAATAACACATTATAAATTAGTCGTAAGAAAGGTGATATGCACCTATTTCTTCTAATGTCAAAAATATATTGATCGATACGTTAACCTTCTTCTACTAACTGCATCGCAAACAGACTAGACAACGCAAACAGCTCGCAGCCGTACATAAAAGTTGGCAATAAATACGTATTCGCTATTAGTATTCGAATATTAGTTACTGTAAAATACTGTGACATTCATAGATTACGAAGCATCACAAACGTTTTTCCGCAGTTCATTTTGACGTGATCCGACCAATTTACTTCCAATATTTTTGCCAGTTTCAAAAAAGCTTATATTTGATCCATTAATATCAACTGGTAAACTCGCAGTCAAATATTCTGGTGCTCCTATCAGTAACGCCATTGATTTATTACAGTTTATACTTAGGCCATTTGTAAATGCCCATAAATAAATTTGATTTAAACGGATCCAATTAGGGTCATCATTAGCGCTAAAACTAATATATAGCTGCACGTCATCAGCATACATGTGTACAACAAAAGGCCAAGTATAGAGCCTTATGGCACACTTCTTGGCATTGGACAGTTTTTAGTTTAAGTTTCAAGATAGAAAGATGACCAGTGTCAAATGCCTTAGAATGTTCCAGTAGCACAAGAAATGACAAAGTATCACGTTTATCAATGTGTCACCTAATTTCGTTGGCTACGTCAACCAACGCACTAAGTCAATTGTTTGTGATCTAAATCTGGATTGCCTTTTTGTCAATAACGAGTTGGTATATAGATAACTAATTGCAAATAAACTAATTTTTTAAAGACCTTTGCTAAATGAGGCAATATAACAATAGGCCGAAAACGCTTGTTTTGCTTTAAAATCGGTACGATTTTAGTATGTTTTCATACAGGGGGGTACGTAGAGGTAGTGATAATTGTAATGAAGAAATGAGTGAAATATTACTTGACGCTACTTTTTTTGTCGGGTTTGCTTACAAGTACTGAGTCTTCAAAATAAAATTTTAAATAACAATAAAGTTTCAATTCCTACTAAATAAATTACATACATGTAATGCAATAAGCGAAGAACGATCTCTTCTTCTTCGTCATCTCTGCAGCTTCTGCACAAATTATTAGCAAGGTGTCCAAAACCCATGCGTCTCGCATGCGTGCCCATAATGAAATGTCCCATAATGACCTCTTCAACCGCGCTGAGCGTGCTTCTCTGGAGTTTAAGCAGACTCATCATGTGCCCTACATCCAGCTTTGGCCAGATTTTGTCAATTATAAGCTTGTAGATTTTTAGGGAGATTCCCAAAGTCGAAACTTCGTCGGACAATTTGCCTGGACAGTTCATACGCTCTGCAGTTACTTGAAATAGCACCGTGTTCTTGTACACATATGATATGGACATCATTTCGTTCTGATACCTCTTACACCCTCTTGGAGTTCCTCACCTTGAAATGCAGAGCTAGCTGTCAGAGGGTTCGGGTTATGTGCCACTTGGAGCTGTTTCTGCCCCAATAATTCTTACCGCAGTCTGTATTGCTGACAGCTCCATTTGAAAGACGTTGCAGCTTTCCGGCAACTTTTTAGACTGGGATAATTATATCGTTTCCGAAAAAAATCCTCTTCCAACAGTTATATTCAATTTGGAGCCGCCGTTGTAAATTTGCATGGAGTCCTTTACGAGATGGATTGCACCATTTTCCCAGATTTCATTTTCCGGAATGAATGTTCTAAATTTCCTTGTGAATTCACTGTTCTTGACAGCTCCAACTCCTTCGGGATCCTTTCTAATACTAGTATCCGATTCATGTCACTGTCCATTAGCCCAAATAAGTCTGCTGATCAGAACAGAAAGAGGAATAAAATTAGCTCCAGTGCCCACGTAAGTGTAGTGCACAGTGCACCACTGATGATTACACAGTAGATTTATGCAATCGCTGTATAAAGCTCAAGTTCATTGTCCTATCGAGGCATCCATAGGTCAAGATAGATCTGACTACCGCTGTGTAGATCCAGTGAGTCATCCCAGGCCGCATATTTTTCCCAACACTTTGTTGCAAGGATACAGCGCAACGGAGACCTTTTTTAATCTGCTAATGATGTGACACTTCGAAGACATCTTCCTATCCAGAATAAGTCCTAGAAAGTACGCCTCGTCCTTGAGTTTCAGTTCGGTCCCGTTGAGTTTCAGTGGACAAAAAGTCGGCAGCTGATTTTTCTCAGAGCAAGCCTATCTCGTATTGTGTCGCAGAATCTGTCCTATATTGTAAGAACCATTACCATATTCCATAACAGAGGAAAAGTAACAAAACCTGTGAAGTTCTCCTTCCTACAGATCTGATTGTTTTCGAACCGTGTAGGGTGGTTTGTCTTCCCACAAAGTTGTTTATATATCCAGATCACCATAGTGCCCCGTATATAGCGCCTAGTTCCATGCTGTTGAAGACTTCTTCTATAGCCAAGAAAGTAGCCAGGGTATATTCCTTTTGTGCCAGCGATCATTCTATTTAAAATGCTAGACTATGCAAGGCAGTTTCAACGGACAAAAGTTGTAGGCGTGCTGTCCCCTAAATAGGAGATTTCCATCCAGAGTCTGACGCAGATCAACATCAAAGAAAAAGGAAAGACTTACGGTGTAAAGGCTACCCCCAATCTGCACAAAACATTTGACAATCAAGCACATGTAAAAAAGTAATCAACTGGGTTGGTAACACCACCTTATATGAATTTTCCTTGTTAAATTAAGGGTTTTCAAAATAAAATAACCAACGGAACTTTTACATTTTTCTGGCGAAACTAATTATCTCCAGAATTATCAACAATAAAGTAATTCTGAATAATTGCCTACGTAGATGGTTTATTATCTCTGTTTTAAATGATGTGCTTCTTACCCATGTGACTAAAGTGGAAATGTAACAATTGGCTAAGAAGTATTGTTTCTGAACGGGTATTAAGTTACACATAGAACGATACTCAAATATTCATTTAAAAAATTTATATACAAAATTATATTCTTCAATAATATAAAGCACCTGAAAGAATAAATACACGTGTAATTCCGAAAAATTAAATTGAGTGCTGTAGAATATGACAACTTACCGCTATACATCAAGGTACAATAAATAACTTTTCGTAGTAGACCTGTGCAATTATCATGAAATAAAAACGCACTATTCTTATATTCAGGTCATTAATTCTGTAGTAAATTAGATACCGTGCGCGTTCTAAAAGAACCTAAATCCATTATTGTTCTACTTACTAGTTGTGCTAGGTGGTGGAGATCATACACAGTGGTCCGACTGCAAGAAATTAATTTGAAAATTTAGTACTAGAAGTCTGCTTAAGATTTTGCAATCAAAGATTATGATTACTTTCTTATATTAATTAATTAATGAATTTCATTGAGCTCGTAGTAATGCACTTTATTATTATTGCTGTAGTAATATTAAATTGTTATCACTAAACAGAAAATTTTAACATTAGGTCAGGTTTGGTGGCGGACTCCCTCAAAAGAAGAGGTGCTACAATTAATTCCAACCGGGGGTCACCCATTCCCTAGAGAAAACCATCTCGAGTATAACATAAATCTTGCTATTACAGTAACCTTTATATTAGAGAGCTCAGTCAACGATCTTTCGGTATTGCAATGGCCATAAGGCCATATGGTCAATTTTATATTTGTAGCCCGTTCAAACGTTAGTCTCGTTAAACAACCTCCTACATCCGCAATGCTGAAATTTCGAGGTTCTACCACTAGGGCTTAGCTTTTCGCCTTGGAACCTATATCTATAGACTTAGTTTGCAATTTCGTAGGTGTTCAGACAACTCATCATTATATCATCATATCCTAAATGACCGGTAAGCCTCCTCACCTAGCAGAAAACACTGATCTAAAATCATCCCTGTTAGTATTAAAGAGTAGGACAAGAAGTACAGTCGACGCAGCTTTCGAGTAATAAACGTCAATGGTTGTTGCTACCATAGTGTCCATGTCTTCGTCGGACAGAGGACTTTCATTAAGGTATTCCTGCCGCAAGGTCGAAAACTCCTGATGGTAGTGACCTGGGTCTATGTGGAATTTAATCTTTAGGGATAAAATTAAGTAGTGAACCCGTCCACAATTCCCCAAGTCCTATAATGGCAAGGTTGTAGAGGTCTCATAATCGTTGATCCTGACGAGCCATTAATTTAATCTGACCCTGGTACCAGCCCGTGTTATGGACACGTGGGGAGGGACCCCGGTTTTCGGTGATGCTTTTCTTAAGGGAAAGTAATGACGATGATTGGACTACGTTCCAATTGACGGGCGGGATGGTTTCCTCGGCGTAGTTTTGATCTACAATAGCGCTTTGATTTGCGTTCTTGGCAACGTGGGCTTTGTTTTGTTGTTGTTGGGTTGCGCAAAGGTTTGGGGACAGAGGGCCCGCCCTAAGGGTTGAACTTCTCATATATCCAAAACGTTCTTAAATTTTATATTCTTTTTTTAGTTGAGGTCTCATTTGGATCTCACGACTGTAGGGGAAAGGGATGTCGACCAGGTCATAGCCCCCGTTAACCTCACAAGGCCAATAAGGCGACGATCCATTCGAGACTAGAATATTTTTGAAGGCTTCCTCTAGACAGACTGACCCTTGGCATGGGTCGCATTAAATCGTGATTGATGCTTACTTTGTCCGTGAGCAAGTACAGACCTAAGAACGGGTCACATTTCCCACATTGGATAACTCTAGTTGTGAGATGATGTGAGTGATTCTAAGGAACCGCAAGCGGTACTTGCTAGGGGCCACCTCTCGGAGGCAGTAGTCTCCTTATGCGGTTGTCCACAAAGATCGTAAGAAACTTTGCCTTATGAAATCAGAGCTTTGAAAATGACTGAAGAAATAATCTTTACTACCGTTATTACTTAGCCTGCACAGTAAATAAAAATTACGTAAATATTTAATAAAAAAAATATAATTAAGCCACGTACTCACATAATTGAACATTACAACACTTTAGACAGGATTATCAAAAAGATGTGGAACCTACAGTTTGAAGTCGACTCAGAACGACAGAGTTTTGAAAACTTTTCATGGCAATTTCATTTACTCTCTAGACTTTGCAATTTTTTAATCAAGTTTTGCAGCAAGTTGTATCGTACAAGTTTTGAGAATCTTTTCATGGCAATTTTACTTACTTTCATGCAGCCTCTAGACGTTGTGATTTGATCAAGTTGTACAAACAAATTATACAAGAAAAGACCAAGAAATATTTTGTTCATATTTCGTTTCGTTTGAGATGCCTGAGTTTGAACATTGAGCACAACTTCTGTTTCTTATTGTCTTTTGACTATGATATTAATATGTTCATTTATTTCAGTGCTTTTAACAAACCACAGCATTTCTATACCATTACTAAAATTTATCCAGTTTCACATATATCATGATTTCAAATTGTTTGCATACTATTTTTTGTTAATATGTTCTAGGGTTAAATTATATTACGAAAAATGCAACTATGCACATCATATGTTGCATTGTGGTTACTAAACACAGCAAAAATGAACACATTCGCTATGATTTTTAGTCATTAAAACCAACTTTTTTAATTAGTACTTTTTTCGTATCTTCCTTCGTGCAATTTTTTGACAGAGAGGGTTACTAAATTATTATTATTTTAATTTTTGTTAAGAGTTAAAAATAAGTTTATTTAATTGTCTGCCTCTTGATCGTATTTTGCGACGTATACGATGGAATACACGCCTACGCATTTTTAAGTGAATAATAGTGAAAAAGAAAAAAGAGAACAAAACAAACGTAAAGGCCTATGAAAAGTATGAAATGTGTTATATTTATGTATGTTCTAATCGCGGCCGCAATTTCTCCTGTCAGTTTTAGGAAACAAACAATCAAAAGTAATAAGTTGCAGTTCATACAATAAAAATTAATTCCTTCAATGGTAAATAAACAGTTCAGTAATATTAAAAGTGATATATAACTAATTATATTGAATACAGAAGCGATAGTAATAATTGTTTTTCGTCGAACCAGTTTCCAGTGAGAAGCACCAACACATTCAGCTTCTTATGTCTGTGATAAAACCAAAATAAAACCAAATAAAAAGCTCCAATAAAAAGGTGTTTAAAAATAAAGATTTTAACATTTTAATAGTAAACTAATCTAAAATACACAATTTACAGCCCTATGGATGTGACAGTGACACTGACCATGACTAAATAAACATATTATATAAGACGAATTTCCAATATATTTACTTACCTTATATTTTTTAATTTTAATAATTTTGATGTGAATATGGTTAGAATTTAGAAGCTAATTGAAAATAATATCGTGGAAATCGATTTGTTGTTCCAATTCTCATTCTAAATATATCTGTGTCAAAAACTCACATCATTGAACTCTAAGAAAATCTTAACATATTTTGTTTTTTTTTTGTTCCTTGGTATGAAAATTAAACTAACATTTTTATAATAAAATGTCATTAAAAATATATTAGCTGTGATTCTTATATAGATGCATTATATTTTGGTAATTTGTGCATCAATGCATTACGCAATTTTGTATATTGTATTCAATTTTATTCAAAATTATCTGCTACACATCATATGTAAATAAATACCTCTCCTATCACATACATATATGTGGCAAACAGTTTTAAAGTATTAAGAATAGTAACTTTTCAATGGCAATTACAAACTTATAGTATTTCCCAAAAACAAAAAAATAAATAAATAAATAAATTAAATTCAATATAAAGCAATAATTAAGTAATAGTCATAGATGTATAATTCAACATTAAGTCATATCGTTAGTGGTTTCATTTTGCATGCGTTCACATACACTTCTTGGGCCCTAAAAGTTACCTTAAGCCATTACCAATAAAATTTTTAAAATAAACACTCCTTACGACAATCAAAATTATGATTAAAAAATATTAGTAAATTATTAATAATAAAATTTTGTAATATTTAAACTCTTAATTAAGGAGTATCGATATTTTATTAGCTTCTCTAAGTTGTATGCTGAGAATAAGGTAATACTAGCACATCGTTAAATATTTTTACAATATATAAAAAATTTTTTGCGTGATTTGAACTCAATTATATCAAAACAGCAAACTAAGAAAGTAAAATGTACATATTTTTATTATCGATTAAAAGGACATATGTGTAACATGTTTCACCAAAATATTTAAAAAATTGTGAATCGTGAAAAGCATTGTGCTATTTAGAATATATAAGATTCTAAAACCGCAGATTTCGATTAGCTTTGTGAATTTAGAACAAGGATTACCAAATTTTTTTTGTTTGTGTATTAATGCGTAAGAGGGAGAATATAAGCTGAGAGAATTAATGTATTTACAGTCATAGAAAAGTGTTAGTACTATAAACTATTTTAATATTCATTTCATCAAAATACATAAAGTTAAGCATCTTTGACTTAGTAATTAGGGAACGTCATTTAGATATTTATTGGGATCTAATTTTGGTTCATAAATTTGCTCTTCTACTAATAACCAACTTTTTATTTTTTCTAAAAAAATTGCTTTATGTCTACAAAAAGCTGTTCCCTTTTCTTATCATTTAAATGATTTGCTTGACTATTAAAACAATCAAAATGTCTTATAAGACAATGCATTTTATTTTAATAAAAACATTTTTTAACATAAAATATTTTTCGAGTGTAAATCTAAAAAAAAAACTATACCATCCTCTAACATGTGCACTCGTCACAGTGTGATCGACGGATAAATAAAAGAATGTGAATTCTCTCTGCGGAATTGTGCTATGAAATGGTAATCCCTGATTTAGAACTATTTGTTGTACAAACTAAAACTTACAACTAGAATAACAAATTTGTATAAGTTTTGTAGTGCTTTATTAACAAGTAAACAAAACATGCCATACACTATTTTCTAATATGTATTTAATTGACTAGCCTTGAAGTTGTTTCTGTATTGAATTGTTACTAGCAATAGAAAGAAATTGATGAAAATAACTGAAAAGCCTAAAGGCAAGCGAAAAGAGTGCTCAGGAATAATATTCAAAACGAGTTCTCATGGCTCCACGATAGCAAAAGTTTTTAATTCGATAGAGAATTATGAATGGAGAGCGTTCGGAATCTGGAACCGGACATTAAATTATTTCTCCCTATTGAGACATCGAAACTGCTATTGTAAATAAACAACTAACTACATAAACTGTTTTCTAAATCGGATGGCAAATTGCAAAGGTTTTCTACAAATATAATTTTGATAAAACTTTCTTCAATTTAAGCCTTGTGTCACTACTTCTTGGTAGGTTCTATAGCATCGAAATTTAATGTCCCCGTAAAAAACATTTTGCCTATAAATATAATAATATGACCTGGTGCTTTGTTTTCTTTTAAGTAACTACGAAACTATACACTGTCTAGCAAAAGTGGATATATAATATTAAAAATTATAAACTTTATATATGTATATTATTTATTAAAATATAATCCATCCACATGTCAAATATTAACATAGACTATTCTCTAATTAAAAAAAATGTTTCGTAAAATTATTTCCTTTTAAATGCAAAAGACAGTTTAAATGTTATTTAACAGCATTTAACCAGTTTTGTTCGCTTCTCATTTCTGTTTAACTGCTGAAATTAGGCCGATTCCTCCCTTGTTTATAGCATTTGCTACTACTTTTGGACAAACTGAAGTTTTTTTTCACAAAACGCTACTAAAAGTTACACAAAAAATGTTTCTTCGCTACTAGAGCTTGAATATTAAAAAATTTTAAAATCAGAGAACCGAAACGTGTAAAGCCTGGTAAATAAAAAATTTAATTTTAAAGTTTTTAAATATTTTGCAAGTATTTTGTATCTACATATCTTCGCCACTATGTATACGCACAGAGAACAGCAATATAAATATAATACACCAATACTTTACTGTTACGTTAACTCGTGGTTACGTTAAAAAAACAAACCACGCAAATTGAAACGACGAAACGATAGAACGTTCTTTAAAAAGAAAAATGAACAAAGGACACGTTTAAAAAAGAAAATTAATATAAAAAAACAAATTCAAATTCAACAAAATAAAAATTCACCTTATTTCTATTAAAAAAATTAATTTAATTAATTAATTAATTAAAAAATAAATCACTGTCTCATGAGCGACCGTTGTTGTAAGACGGCTTTCTTTCACAAATAATTGGTCCAATGTTTGCTGAACAGCTTTTTTTAACGTAAAATAAATTTTCTTGTAGCAATTGATATTCGTAGCTACCGACTGGAACACTTTAAACAACTTCCGATATCAGGTTCGTTTTTTAAAAAAATTCCAGAGCTTTGTCAATCAACAACATCGCTTTGTAAATTTGTTTGGAGGTTAAATTTTGTTTTTTGGAGATTTATATTGAACGGTCACTTTGGTTTTCTTCATTAACAAATTGCTATAACAGTTGCAATAGTTAAAGGCTTGAATACAAAATAACGCTACTTCGAAATCTCGCGACGCACAGTGAAAATTAGTACTAATTCAGCAGCGACAACTTCAAAAAAACGAAAAACGAAACGGCGCAAAGCGAGGTATTGGTGTATTAATTTAACATAATTATAAATGTAATAGTAAAAGCAAACTAAAGTAATAAAAATTTTAACAAAAAACAAATTTTACGGGAATTTTATTTCCTTTTACTAAACAAAAGGTCCTTTCTGAATAAATTTAGTGGCTGATAATTTAAATAAATAAATACTTTTTATTATTTTTATCATATAACCATCATTATTAATGCAAAATCTAACATTTTACAAAATAATTGAATTTTAAAAAAGAATAAATGCAGTTGGCTATCGTATTGTTAATATTTTTAATAGTAGCATGTCATGAATCACGTAGTCAAAAGCAGTACTTTGATTGTTGTGTGTGTGTGTCTGATTTCTTAAATTCTCTTAACAAAGGTAGCTGAAGATCACAATTTTTGTTTAAGACAGAGTTTTCTTTATTGTATCAGATTTTATTATTAAACATCATGTGGAGATTTTGAGGTAGCTGTAGTAAAATTAAAAGACATTTAAATTTTGTGAGATTTTTAACTACAGTTATTAGGCAATCGGAAAATTTATATTAGTGATATCAATAAATAGATAAGGTACTAATAATCTAGAGCAAACAAATAACGGTGTCTAATTTAGACATTTGTATACAGTCAGGGACTGAAGTTGAAATACACGTCCGAAAGCTTTATCCATTTAATATTATTGAATTGTTTAAAATTACTTTTATGTTTTAGCCAAATACTGTACTGCTGTATTTTTTTAATCATTAATAAAGACCAATAAAACTATATGATCGAAATTTCTAAGGAAATTTAGTTTTCTTTGTCAATTGTGAATTAAAAATTTAGTCTCTGACTGTATGTATACTAAACATATTTATATACATACCATTCATAAGCTAATTCATATATATTAGTCTAAGTTATTTCATGTGACATTAGAATATAAAGTAAACAAAAATTTTATTTGATTTGGAGAGTTAGAAGCGCAAATAACTCAATAACATACGTATTGGAAATAGTTAATGTCGTTTTTCATAAGTTATTCGAAAAATATGTACAAATTATATGGATGTCAATGGCTGTATAATAAAGCAATAACAATTATTTGTAATAACTAACCTCTTGTGTTGGACATAGAAAGAATTATGGACCGACTAAATTTACTACTGAACAGTGTATTGATCGGTAGTAAGTTATTACACTAAAGTTATTTGTGTCAAATTTCATTGTAGCTGTACTTCACTAAGGTAGACTTCAGTTCCATTAGTGACATGTTCGGCACCATGCTCAGATCTTCAGACACTTTGTCACTCAAAACCGACGATGGTTGTTTTGAAGTGTAGCTTGTAAGACAGTCTGCCAAAAGCGCAGTGTCCTTTTAGAATTCGTAGAATTAGAAGTAGTTCCTTGGTTTTTTCTGCCTACTATTGGGTACAGCAGTTTTAAAATTCGTCAAACAAGTATGTTGGGCCACCTAAGGTTTGTTGAATTCCATGCTGCTTTTTACAATTTGAACTCAATAGAGGCAAGTACTGTGCCGTCATATGCGGGGTAAAGAGCCTAAGCAACTCCTGACGCCCTTAGATTTGACGGGGTGAGATCTCAGCGCTTTGAATGGTGTTTGACTGTCCATACATGTGATCAAGTTCGAAGAAGGCAGCTTGTTAATAGTAAAAGTCGCTGTCTGAAATAGACTAGTCTGGTAATGTAAACTGTATGACCCGTTCAATGCTAGTTTATTGAAAATAGACCCCAGATCCGGTTTTCAATTCCATCAGGATTTGACTAACTAGTTTCTACAGAAGTGGTGATACTACGTTGATGATAACATATTTTTAAGCCATCTGTTTACCATGTCACTCGAGCCAATGTTCGCTCGACCGGTGTTTATTGTCTCTGTGCTTACATTGTTCAACGGTCCCTCTTTATTTCTTAAAGCCAAGAGCTTTCTCTGTGGTGCCAACTACTTTTTGTAGTGGTGTGTTAACCGATCCGGTCCTACGGTAGGCGTGCTGTGCACAACTGAAGTTGTTGACTCCGAGTTTTCTCCTAATGTATATGTCAGTGAGTATCTCCAAGGTTTTCAGTAAAAACGAAAAGAGGCTTATTGGTCTGTAGACCTTGTGTGAAATGTGGCTCGCTTTTCCCGCCTTGGAAATGATGACCACACTCACCTCTTTCCACTCATCAAGTGTGTAACATAAAAGTATTCATCCCTTGAAAAAGCATTCGATGGAGGAGATAATACGGCCGCCTGCTAGGTGTAGCATTATTGGATAAATGCCACCCATTCCCGGAGATTTGTAGAGTTTAAATGACTTGATTGCGCATGCTAACCGATGAGACTTATTTCTTTTCTGCTATGAATGTGGTATGGCTCAGCAACTTCATGTACGGTGCCTGTGAATTGTGTCTGCATTAATAACTCAAGCGGTGCCCGACTGCTCTCTATGTGGTCACCATTAGGGCCGATTAACAGGCTTGGCACATTAGGATTCATTGCAAGTACTTTTCAAAGCCTCGCAGATAGTTTGCGTCACGTTCGCCCGACTCCTTTAAAAACCGAAATAAGTTTTTGTAACCCCATCTACGCTTACGCTCTAGACCCGGGTCTATTTGGTAGGCTTCCGAAAGTTTAACGGAACTTTCCACACAGAAATGTATCGTCGGTACACTGATATCCCCTGGTTGGACTGGAGCTTTCTTAGACTGAGAGAGAAGTTCCAAGTCCTTATTCGTCAGTCGAGTAGAGAGCAAATTCCGTTAACTCTGCCTGCGCCGACAGCTCAGAGTCTGTTGAAGCAACTGATCTGTCTTCGAAAAGCCCCCTCAGTATCTCGTCGACTATCCAAACCTGAGGTTGACATTTGGGTAACCCAGGTTCCAGTAGCAATGCGGTCATTCAGACAAGGGGCCTCCATCAGAGTATTCGGAAAAATGTTTACGTTATCAAATCGAATATGTAGGTGAAGTACAGCCATATCAACACTCTGACGTTCGATATTAAGAAGGAGAAAAATTATAATGTATTTAGGAAATAATGTGTAAATTTTGTAAAGGATATTGATAATAAAGTAAACACTTTATAAAGAACAGAAAAAATAATAAGACATCAAAAACGAAATATGAAAAATATTTCTTCGGCGACTTCGTCTCAGCAGGTTATAAGATATTCCATACATTTTTGCGTTTGTATTTTTTCTGATGAGCATAAATTTAACCTGGATGGACCAGGTGGTTTCAATTGCTATTGGCGAGATATAAGGTTGAAGCCTTTGTTTTTTTCCAAACGAAATTTCGGCGGTGCTAGTTTGATGGTTTGGGCTGGCTTTAGCTCACATGGTACACTGGATCTCTACTTTCCTTCCACTCGAATGAATACTTTAGAGCACCAGGACATTCTGTCTGAACGCTTGCTGCCTTATTTGGGCCAAAATGCTGACAAAAGCTTTCATATTTTAGCAAGACAACGCAGCAATTCATGTCAGCAAGTCGATTAGACAGTGGTTTGAGGAGCACAATATTAAGGTAATTGATTCGTCAGCACGTTCTTCCTATTTAAACCGCATGGACAATTTTTGGACATAATGTTTATGCAGACAACAAGCAGTATCAGACAAAAGATGAACTGAAAGCGCCAATCTGCAACAGCTGAAAAGAAATCCATTCTAACGATCTGAAAAGTTTAGTAGGTTCTATGCAATCCCGTATTTTTAAGACAATAGAAGAAAATGGAAACTGCATAAATTAAAAATAATTGATAATTACTTAGTTTAAATAAAACTTTGGATAAATGAATCACTGACCTTATCATTTTGACGCATTGCTTTTTGCACTTATTTACATAAATTTAAATAAAGAAAATATAACGGTACGCCTCTAAGAGCAAAACTGGCTTATTATTCACTTATTTGAACGTAGAATTTTTTTGATTAAGGTGACAATACATAACATTTTATAGTTCGGATGAATTGAGCAAATATTGAAGCGACCTTTTCATTTGAAGCACAAATACTAATAATGAATATATAAATAAAAATTTCGTGATTTTATCCCTTTTTATCCCTAAATTCATCATTGCACCATTTATTAACTTTATATTGTCTTTAAAAAAGTAAAATTCTGTATCATCTCCTCTAAGCATTTATCAAACACTAATATATTGTTATTATGGGGCATATTTTCCTGAAAACTAACTTTATTATTCAGTTATATTTAAAAAATCCACATTTTTATTAATATAGCAATGAATTTTACAAAAACTTTTGATTTGTACCTGACGCTGAATAATTTACGTATCTTTATAAATATTTTCTTATAAATTCTCAAGTCGATTTTACACAAGTTCAGTAAAAAGTACAAGCTTTCAGAAAAAAAATTTCCACTAATTTAATTTACTTCGATTGCTTACCTAAGTAATTACTGGATTGGCGGCATTGTGTATCGAGTATTATAGGCAATCACCACTAAATTAAGCGCAATTGTCATATAGTCAAAATTACAATTTCGGATCAAATTATTAAGTTTAAAGCTATATCCAGAATACTGAAGTTTTCGGAAAAGGTAGCCTCATACGGAAAGAAAGTGCTGGGAATAAAAAGGTGAAAACGCTTTTTAGTATTTCTCGGAAAACGTCTTCAACCTTAGTTTTGACCGATGTCACGCATTTTCTGAGACAGACAGCTGCTAACGTGTATATCAAAATATTTTATGAGCAAGCATATAGAAGCATTAATTGAATATTTATTTTTACGGATGAAAATTTCTCTTCGTAAAGTGGATATTACCTGCAAACTTTTTTGTTCATTTAGATCTATTCATCATAAATTATTTTACTTCTTTAGCTGGAAAAGAATTCAAATAGTTCTTATGCGTGCTAATAAAAGAAGTGTCTTTAGTAAAAATGAAAGTGTGAATCCGACCCAATGATATATCATCAAGACAATATTAAGATTAACAGAGAACTGCTAAGTTTTTATCAGAATTTATAAGAAATTGTTATGCAAGTAATCACTCAGATATGCGACATTGAGACCTGGTATATATCTCTTAAAAATTATAGTTTAGAAGTTGCTATTTAGTTTTGGTAGCAACTGCATACCGCTTTCCCACTTTTATGATTCGTCTTTTCGTTTCTGTCCTTAACATTTTAAAAGAACTTAGGAACTAGTTATAGAAAGTGTATAGAGTTCAGGCATTTGCAATTTTTTTTTATCCACTTAAATCAAGTTTTAATCATATACATGCTACATGAGTTAGAATTCTGTGAAACTAAAAATATTAAACCCCCATTTTTAGAGGGATTTGAGAAATTATTGTAAATCCCATTGAAAGCTATTTAAAAAATGTGCAGGTAATGTAGTATGCTATATGAAGGTAATTTTTTATAGTGAATCACATTACCAGTTCATAGTTTTTTCTTTATACCGACTTTGTTTTCTTTTCTCTTGAGCTAATAATAGGAATTTGGACACGCTCAGATCAATGCGGGTCCATTTATCTTTTTCAAAAAGGGCGTTGTGCAGCCTACGATTGCACTTAATAATGAATAATGAAAAAGTTTACTTTTCAAAAATTCTTCTACGAACTTATAGCTTCTTGCATTTCGTTGCGTATGATGTACCAAATTAAATGTTTTTAATGTCAAGATATTCTCCGTATTTATCCTCTTTATTTATGAATATTATACGTAAAGTCTATGTTTAAGAAGAAGTAATCCCAGAACGATGCTTTAAATAAAAAGCACAATTTACAATAAACTATATTTAAAAAGTATCGGGTCTTTCATTAAGAGCTTCTTATCATTAAATTTAAATAAAATAAATTGTGTGTGCGATATCATCACTATTTTTTTTATTCGTTTGCAAGAGTTATTGATGCCAATACGTGTAGGATATAACATCGTCCAAATGTAAGCCACTACTTCTCAGGCTAGTGCCCATTCGAAGTGTCAATTTTTTCATGATTCTGGCGCATAAATTAGACTCATTTTGACTGACAGCTTGGGTTATGTTGGCTTTAGGGACCGCTGTGGTTTATGAATTATTCGCATATGCCTGCAATTTAAGAAAGTTAATATGTCAAATCACTCCATCTGAGTTGACCATGCTCTCAAATTACTCATAAAGAATATTCAATGTGATATGAGCTGTATAGCACCTAGAACCGTAAAGTTAAAAAGTTGGTAATAATCCATCATGTGGACCGACTAACACCGGTAGCCGAAAAACCAAACCAAGCAGAGATGAATTCGACTCTCTTGGAACTCAAGTGAATTGAAATCGTCATCACAGAAAATGAATTTTCTATGAAAGTTAGAAAATTACGTTCAGTTCGCGGGTAAAAAGGCAAAATTCAAGTTATGACGGAAAATTCATCAAGTTGAGGTCTGCGAAATGATGCTTACAGACAGCGCAACGTTGCCGGTAGATCAACGTACGGGTGTTGACCGAGCGTTTACTGAACCAGTGGACTGAATTATGCACCATATTGCGAGTAGTTCTCTCGATAGAACGAACAGAAAATCTACTTTGATAAAACAAAATTCAAATCAATTGTTAAAGTTTGGAAGTCCCTTTTGGAAGTCTCGATATAAATTGTTTGTTAACAGTAGATTACCCAAGGAAGTAATTTAATTTTAGTTTGATAAACAAAACAATATTGGGTGTGACATGATGAAGCTTCTTAGAATTTGGTTATTTTTCTATACCATATAAATGTTTTTATAGATAGTTGTAGTCACCTCCCCCTGATCTATGCCCATTAATTTACCTTCTATTATGACATTGGGTAAATTTCTTCTATGACGAATGGGGTTCAGCGTTGAAATAAAATTTTTATTTTTTTGTATGCTGTTATATAAATATGATTAATAATTATCTGTTAGGCGTATGCTAGAAATTGCTCAATAAGTGTAGTACTTGCTGTTTGTAGCGGTATAGTGTGATACAAAAAATTTTTAATTTTATATAATTTTCACTCTCAATCCTTATAAAAAATGCATAAAGAAGCGAGCTATTAAAAATCTTTCGAACATATTTCCGATATAGAAACAGAAATTAGAAATTCAGAACTAAGAAACGGTTAGAATTCATAGTGAACAATTGAGACTGAAGAGTTTGGTGAAGAGTTAATCTCCAATGATGAAAATGAAAGCGCTATCAATATATGTGTGGAATGTTAACAAGTTCCGATTCTGATGGAAAAGTCGACCGGATGACAGTTGCTGATGGTACTTTGATCAATAGTTGAACAAAATATTGTTATTGGAAGGTCAACATTTAATTGTATTTTTCTCAATGTGAAAGATACTTTCTCATCCAGCAATTTCATCTTTTGCAGTGGTTTGGTTCATTATTCATACTATTATTTCTAAGAGCAAATGGTCAGGTGCCTTTCTATGTATGTAGATTAATTTGAGTAAGATTGAAGCCTCTTAATTTTTGAAAACTATGGAGAGAATGTTCTTACCTTCTCCGAGGTTCTGAACATGAATTTCTTGTTGTTTGTCATGAGTTTTAATTGGTTGCACTATTTTACGCCAATTTAAATAATGAAAAAACTGTGGTACAAGCGCAGCCTACACGGAGCTGGTGATCTATTGGTATTTAGGTGCTCTGGTGAGAATGAGAGAACGAGCGGGACCCGTTGAAAACGCTTGCAAGCAGTTGGTGAGGGATTCTTGTTCGCATCAATCTCATTTACCAATAATATTTTTCATTACACATAAAATATTATTATAAATTCTCTTTAAACTCCGGGTGTTAATCCTTATTGCTGAAAATATGTAAATAAGACAACCCTACTTAAGGATTAACTGAACGGAAAAAAGCAAGCTCAACCAAACTTATTAAATGTGGTTACTTCTATCCACAATGGTATTGGAAAATAAAGCGCATCCTCACCCACCATTCCTTTGATCTTTTGTTAAGGTCCAAAATGCTAAAAAGCAGCTTCGTATGTAATTTTTATTCATTTATTTTTGGGCTTGAATGTACAATCCACAAAATCTTGATTAGTAAAATGTATTTACCTCATATGTTACCAATTTTTAAAATATGTAAAATTGCTAAAACTAATCCAAAATATATAAAATATACTTTTATTATTAAGTAATGTAATTAAATAAGATATTTTTAAAATTGGAAAGAAATAAAAAATTATTGTAAATTTTTACAGAAACTTAAATTTCAGTATAACTAATGTGCGGCTAATCAGTTATTTCAGAAGTTTGACATGTTTCCTGGTTTAATAGATTTAGGGCCATTATAACAACTTGGCAAGTTGTAATTATGGCTCTTAATGTTTGCTATTAAATTGCTATCTTTTGTTTAACTTACTGTTACAATAACATATCCATATTATGTTTGGATTATTATTATTATGTTATTGAAATAATGTTACAGAAGATAAACAACACTTGACCAATAAGAATGAATAGCGATTTTCAGACACACGAGAGCTTTTTTATTACTATTACTATTATACAGAAACATTGTATTTAGAAATAAACGTACAAATTCAGAACATGAACTAGTCATTTTTGAACTAGTCATCAATGCGTCAGCAATATATTCTGGATGCATTGTTCCGCAAGTAAAGTCAATTTTAAGAGACTTAAATATCACTTCCAGATATGAGCTCAATAATTTTGTTTTAAACTCTTAATAATGTGGTAGAATAATAGTAACCAATTAAAGATATTAAAAATTTAATGCTTATATTAATAAAAACTGATTTTATTTTTGCAGGATTCAACATTATACATGCTTTCGACAGCTCTGGGGGCATCTGCCCCATTAAGTCCTTCTGCTCAGGCGACACTAAGCAAACATCTACCAAAGTTATCGGCCAAGCGCTTAATTCAACCACCACTCAATATAAAACCACCTGTTCAAACTGTTGATGTTGCTTGTCTTACAGGTAATAACATTGTCGGAATAAAGTTTAGGCTTTGCTGCACAAAAAAATATTTAATGCATAATTTAACACATATATATATACATAGCTGCCAGATTTGACGATTTATCGTCATTTTGATGGTTTTGTGCTCCAAAAAAATCGTATTGACGATTTATAACCTTATTTTGGCGATTTTTAGGTATTAAAAATTTACATTTTTTTACTTTAGTACTTTAAAAACCTATTTAAGGTTTGTATTTGCTTTGCAATTTTTACTTTGCATATTTAGGTTAGTAACAACAAGGAGTAAAGTATCATATTTTTAAATTATTTATGAAAACTTGTGATGATACTACATAAAATGCGAAATAAACTAAATTAAAGGACCAATTAGTAGAGAAACTTAAAAAGAAATAACCGCAATTTTAAAGAAATATGATAAATTCCGCAAATGTCTGCAAATATCCTAACATTAACCAGCAAATAATAGTAATACCAAGAACTTTGAAACAAGATTGGCAGTTCTCGTATTTGAGCTTAATTTACAATTTGCCGTTGCAGATCATTTTTAACGATTCGAATTTTATTACTAAAGGCAAGTGCCATTATTTTTTTTTTCGTACGATCAACACTTAGAGTATGGATGCATTGTATTTTATTGGAACTAGGAAAATATTTTATGGAAAGGGGGAAAGAGGGAGTAGTGTTTGTGTATACTAGATTTGAAACCTTTTATACCATAAGTGACAGGCAAGACATCTTCAGGAAGTGAGTTCCACATACGAATAGTCCAACTAAAAAACGAATTTTATCTGTAATACAGTGTGCTATCCACTAGCCAATCGACCACAAACGGAGGTTCTCACAGAGAGAGATGAGTGTTACGTAGGAACACATTATTCTCAGGAACAAGACTCCTTATCTCGCGAGATCAAATTCCGTTATAGTAGCGACAAAGCGATAACGAGAACCTTCGCCTTCTCCTGAACGCGGTCTAAAAGTCTCAAAATAGATGTGGAGGCAGCGGCCCATACATGAGAGTTGTATTCCATTATCGGTCGGATATAAGTGGTGTAAATAAGAAGAAGATCAGATGAAGGGATATATTTTTTGCACAGTTTTAAGAAGCCAAGATACTAGAAATATGTCGGTTCTAGTAAACATCATTCTGAACTTTCATGCCCAGAACATTAAGAGCTTCTGACTCCCTAATATTTACACCACCCATAGATATATTATAGCTTCACTTATGTGTCAATAAACAACACTGGGATAGTTTGCCTCAATCTTAAACAATTTTTTCCTAAAAATGATATAAAATTTCTCGATTTTTGGAAAAAAAATATCAGAGATGAAAATAAGAGATGCTGCCTTTTAATCTCCAGCTTTGACTAAATTTCTCATTCTTCAGATAAGGTGGAGAGAGCATTAAGCCAAGCTAATTTCGATTAACCCAATTCCTTAAAACTTAAACTAAATTCCTGAGAAACAATATTGTATAAAAAATTATTTAAAACTTAGCTATTGTAACTGCTTAGACTTTAATATTGCACCTGATTCGTTTAAAATATTTAATTCTAATACATATATTTATGCTGTGTACCTAAGTATATGTTTTTAACATACAAATATATAATATAAAATACTCACACTTAATAAAGTTTATTTTTATAATTAAAGCGTTAAAAAGACTTGTACATTTTTTTGTTAAATGTGTTATTATGGTTTATTTTGGAACCAAAATATGTATATTGAATTAACTTTATATGTTTACTACAACAAAAATAAATTTTTTAAAAAACCTTTAAATTTATTTACTTAATTTTTATGATGATTTTTTAACGATTTCAATGGACGTCTTTGATGATTTTGACGATTTATTTTCTAATATTTGACGATTTGTTGTTTTATTTATCTGACAGCTACGCATATATAGCCTTTTTGAATTTGTTATTTATAAGTACCATTTTTAAGTTTTATTTAATTATTTATAAGTTTTATTTAGACAATTAGAATTGAAGTTTCAGATAAAATTGTGTAAATGGTTGAAACAAGGTTAAGTAAGATGGCGTACCCCCTTTAAGAAGGATTTCCCCTTAGGTTCGTCAGAGACTGTCGCAGCCTATCTGTTCGATTAAATCAAAAGACTTTCAGGGAAAATCTCACCACTCAACAAGCATTGCGCCGCTTTCAAAATTGCTATGACCTCTGCTTGGAAAGCACTGCAGTGGTCAGGCAGCCTATTAGAATGTTTAATATCAGAAATATAACACAGTTATAAGGAATCATAAGTATCTATGTCTTTGCAAAATAGCAAGATGTCAGTCCAGATTTGGCCCGGATTCGACTGCACTGAGTATTACTATCACTAACTCAGCCCTCTGCCTTAATAGGAGGTCAGAGGAGGGGCCCATTAAGTTAAGCAAATATACCCTTGAAGTGAAACAGAGCGTACTGGTGAACAGAACTGTTGATTGCCTGCGTACTCTGTCTATCAGTTTTCAGTGGTATTGGTGTTTACACACCGCCCACCAGACATGTACACAATAGAGTAAGTTTGGTTCGCCCACGGAACAATACAGCCAGTACGTGATGGTTGGTCTGATAACACTGAAAGTTGAACCCCATAAAGCATCGGTAAATTTAAAATAGGTACCTTATATCGTATGATAAAAAGCGCCTATTCCGTTTCGCGAGGATTGGTACTTAAATCACACGATGAGCTCCTTTCTGTTGTCAGATTTAGAGCATAATTAGATCTAGAAGAGAGAGTATGCGGATCAAACGCTGATAACATATTGGCTAGATCATCTGCACAACTATAGACCGTAAAACCACGGTTAAGTTCTTGAACATATGAACCTCATCTAGAGATTAAATTCACTCGAGTAACTACATAGTCTAAGTCGTTCAGTTAGTTTATGCATACCGATTTAAAGGCTAATATATCCCGTTTCTAAAAAAAAACTCTGGATTTTTGTGAAAAGATCAAGAAAAAAGTTTTTGCCAAATGAAATAAGTATGGAGGGTACGAGAAATATAAAAATAGTATTTTTGAGTTCTACTCAACCTAGTAAGCAACTTAGCCTATGTAGTTACTCGGGTGTATTTTCACTGTCGCACCGTGTTGTTCTTTAAGTTAAATGTTCGTAACAGGCTCACTTACATTGCTCTTATTAAGAATCCTAACAACTGTTTCCGAATGGGCGCCCTCCACGACATTGAAAGTTGCCACAGAGTATAGTGTGTTCACACCAGTTAGCTTAGTATAATTATTTTACGTTGATGGTCTCTCAGTCTTTGGGAAAAAAATTACCTTCGCCTTTTCTACTTAGCATATACATGCGAGTGCTTGAGACAGGCATATTAAATTCCCTGCAGACAGAAAATTATCATATCAGATGTGAAGTCTGCAGGTATAATGATTTAAAACGTTGGAATGAGCAAATGTCCTAATCTTAATATAACAGTAAACCGTTACTTAAAAACGTCTCAGTGAGTATCCCACCTATTTCTATAAGGTCGCTTTGTTATCCCCCGAGATAGGGAGCGGTCATTGGAAACCCGGTACAGTCTATAGCATTGCTAAAGTTGGTAAGAAGAAAATAATTGGTAATATTTCTGTTTAAAATACAAGTCCTATTCTTACCCTCGCCAAGGGGAACGATCAGCTTTTACCACTTTATATTGAGTCCCCAAACCTTTAATTGTTGATCCAATGTTCTTGGACCAGAATGATATTTTTCTTTTTAAAGTCGGAGAATAAGAGCAGTGAAGCGATGAAGTCTACTTTGGGTTCATCCTCTTCATCCTTTTTGGCTGTAAGAACTGTTGTTTTTTTTTTTCTTCAGCGGACAGAAGATTTTCATCCAGATTTGCTGGACACGTGGTATTAAATTCCTGGCGGAGGTTTAAGAGTACTCCGATGCCGAGTCAACCGTCATAGGTGCATTACTAGAGTATCTGCCACAGATGGGACCTCTGCAACTGTCACATATGGAGTGGGCTTAGCTTTCGCTTCTCTGTCCGCTTTATATATTTTAAGGAATACTTTGCAAAATCTTCAGAAGATATAACCCTTCAAGGATTTTAGAAGGATTCTTCGTTGAGGATAATGATCGACGCCCTGAACCTATTATAGGTTTATCCAACCTTGGCCACACTAAAATCGTCCTGCTGATGAGATCCATAATATCTAACGATAACCTACCGGTAGCATTGCGCAGGACCTAAGTCTACGGGGGATTTGATCCTTGGGGATGACGTAGAGTTGGGCTCTCAACCATAATTCTTGACTTTCCTTGGTTACGAGCTTGTGGAGGTCTCTTCAATGTTCCTCCTTACGGGCCATTACAAACCCTGCGTCTTGGATACGTAATCGTCTTGTAAGACGTAAGAAGTGCCGATTGAACCACCTTCCAATTGATCGGCGTGATGACGCTTTCAACATGATCTTAGTTAATTATAACGCAAGCGAAAGAGTCCTTGACGATAGCTTGTCCCGAAACCATCTGGCTCTCTGCAGACCTTTAAGGTTTAGACGCCGGCTTAGTAGAACGTAGGATTTTCATGTATATTAGCATCCTTCCCTAGCGCAGCATTGTTATCATCCTCGGGGAGTTGATTTGGTGGAATTTCTTGTATTTTGGATAGAATGTGGAGTACAGCTCCACCCTTGAAAGACCTTTGGATGTTGGGTTTCTTTTAACCTTGGGATTCCTCCCCTTTAGGGTTGAGCGTCGGTTTGAAGACAAAGCGCCTATCTTAAGAGCTGAGCTTCTTGCCTTCAGAAGTTTGTGTTTTGTTGTTACTATTAGAATTCATAAGATTCCCACGAGTGTATGGAAAGGTAGACCATGTCGTAGTCCGCGATAAGCTGGCAATGCCAAAAACTATTCATTGAGCTGGCTAGGTATCGGTGAAGTTCCGTTCGCGGATAGACTATTTTTGAAGAGGGCCTCTAGCCAGCCTGCTTTGCTTACTTTGACCACTCGCAAGTACTGATCTTACCTGATTGAATAACCATAATGAATTGATATTTAACTACTTCAACACAATTTTTTTACTCTCTCTTTTTATTATTGTGCACTGTGAGACTAAAATTAAAAAAGTTCGTGTATAGATATTTCATTATTATTTTTATTTTGCTTTTTGTTTTGGTATAAATAATTAAATAAGCGTGCAAATGTTGGTAACAACGATTTGAATTAAGTAATAACATTGATTTACTTTATTATAGATTTATGCAGTACTGAAAATTTGCCAGAAGTAGAAATATTTTCATTGCTGGAAGAACAGATTCCAAAGTATAAGGTTCGATCAGATTTTTTGACAGATTTTTCCGGCTATTCAAACCAGGATTGGTATGTACCGGCACCTGCCTTAGAAATTCCGTCTGATGGATTAGGTCTGACGAAGGAACAAACTCGTGAAACACTTAATTACTTTCGTAAGTATCTTCCTTTTTTCATTTTTAATTAATTTTAAAATATTCATTGTGTTATATTTCAAATTAAAATTAACAAAATCAGAAAGTTTAATCATTCAGCAAATTTTTAAAATTATTTTAAATTATTTAATGTGTGATCAGTCTAATTTTTGGAAATTAAAAAATTTTCAAAATGTTTTAAATGTTTTAAAAGCCTATTTACAGACATATTTTGCAGAAAGTCCGACTTTTATATATTGTTTGGTTATAAATGTTTTTCTATCAATAGTGATAATAATATATTCGATTTATCTTCTAACAGTTGCGATAAATAGTATAAATGTTTTAAGACGTATGAATAAAGTACATATTAGAGGAAATAGGACTATCAAAAACCATTTCTCCGTCTTCTTATAATTTTCTTTGCTTAGTTTCAGCATCAATAATCATCTTTTTCCAGCTAAGCAGAAAACTTTGCGAAGTTAAATTCGCACACATACCAAAGAAATTTAACACAATCAATTTCGACATTAACAGAACAGATTTTAATATTAACAGAGTACCATTATGCGTTTAACTCAGGCCATAATTTATATTTGTAAATCGGCTCCAAGATTAATTATAGGTCAGATTTAATTACTGGCTATACAATTTTAATCATTTTATTAATATTGTTAACCAGATAGATATTGTTGGAAATTGCCCTGTAATTAATAGCAAATATGGCATCATCCATTTAAACTATAGTCAACATTTCTGCTAAAATATACACAATGCTTGATGAAAATTATTCATCTACAATATTTTCTTTGTTTTACACTTATTTACTATCAGACAGACTTTCATTCTGAAAAATAGTGGGGATGCACTAAACATTCTCCTTTATTAAATACTCTTCATGACGAAGTTGAAAACGTGTTATGATAAGTGGTAGCTTGAAAGCCGAAAGCACGGTATCAAAAGTTCGAAAAAGTCGTTTGCTACCTTGACAGATCTAAACAAGATGCTCAGTGTCATTCTACTTGGTCATATCAGATTCACTGGGGTACCAATCGCAGATTTTTCAATATAAACGCAGTCAATTATGGGTTTTCATAAGTGTTGAATTTGGATAATGTGAATATCTGGTCGAGGTTTGCCTGAACCCACACTGATAGTGTCCAAAAACTACTTAACGATTAACTTCAGTCGCCCACACAATATACTCGTAAGAAGGCGTATAGTCCAGTTTTTAGCATTTATGCGACATCCCCCTTTTTCCTCCTATTTTTCTGTATGAAAATGCGTCTCTCTTCCCTTTTCCCCTCTCGGAAGTGCTTAAGGTGACTCCCGTAACAGAGTAAGCCTTCAAAACTCTGAGTGAATACAGATATCGGCGAGGACGGGAGTTGTAGTTCACGCAGGCTTCGAAGCGTTTATGTTTATTTAACTGGCAGCGTAGTTGTAGTGGGTGTAAACAGTATTTCCTACCGAGAAAATGCTAGACAGTATGTATATACATATACACAAAGAAAACCATTGAAATCAAATTAAAAATGTTTGATGTAGAAAATGAAAATTCGGGATCTGCAAACAGATCTACGTGAAATTAACACAAGTTCTGCTTTATTGGGGCTTAATTCAATATACTTCTCTCAACCGATACGAATAAAACTGTAAGAGTGGATTCTATTAGTTCCCAATCGTTGATGAAAAATGTACCTTCTACCACATCGTTGGCAAATTAAACAACTTTAAAGATTCTACTTTCCAGGCGCTCCAAAACGACATTTACAATTAGAATCCATAAAGTGAGTAAAGTACCGCCCCTGAGGATTACCCTTGGGATCTCGCAACACTACTCAAACCGATATGATATCTCTTTTTTATCGATTCCAAAGTCGTCTATATAAGTTACAGTTGTTGCTTAACCTCCCTCAGAAGAGCCAACACCTACAACAGTTTTTCACACTTTACATTTAGCCTCTGCAAAATGGTTGATCGACTGATATCCGAACTATAACATTTTTTCCAGTCAGGGGGTTTATAACTAAACACGAGATGATTTTCAACCCATCATTCGGCTTCCCAGTTAGTACAGTATTTACCTGCCCAATCGTAAACCGACCCCAACCGCCACTATTGGGCTCAAGGTGAGGTATAATTGAGGGAACAACTCCAACAAATTTAATTACCCTGGACTATCTGATGAAGTAAAGGCAGGTATTACTGCCATCTCATCTCTTCTCCATCATTAACTCGATAGAAGCTTTCTTCAGCAGATTTTCCTGTGGGGAAGTTGCGGAAGAAGCTTGAATGCTTCAATGACCTTTTTTCCTTGCAATTTCAGATTAGTTCCACAATATTATCCACGAACAAGGGATTTACAATCGCTCGTGAAGAAAGAATTCACAGCGCAGATTGGAAATCTTTTTAAAATCATGTATGTTGTGTGATACAATATTCCCTCCCGAGCGGAACGCTTTCTCCATAATTCGCGCAATGAGTACGAACCTATCATCATGTCCAGGGTCGTTATCATCAATCAGTTTACTCGTTTCGCTTTATTTTTCTTGTTTAATTGTTTGTTGCCCAGTATCTCGGCAAGGAAAACCTGTTAAACGCTGGGGCACACAGGAATTAGTGTATAATATTCTGTATAATACCTTGACGCCTTGATTTCAATCCATTGCGCTCATGAGATAGCTTAATACTCCAGATTAGGTGTATTAAAATTATGCCTGATTGGATGAGTAGAAAAGATCGCAGAAGACGTCGAATCGAAACAAGCCTTTTCAAGATAATAGGATAACCATGAATGAGATTGGCCAGAGGTATTTTTTGAATAACAGTAAATAGCGGTGGTCTTATAATTAGCACATCCACATATACGACCCTGTTCCAGTAACAAAATGAAATGTTTTTCTAAGTTTATTCAGAGGCATTTAAATATTCTGTGGGGCATACTTAAGCGATTTTTTTAGTTTTTTGATTCAGCTTGTGCCTCAAAATCTTTCCATTAGAATCGTTAGATTGGAGAGTTTTATGCTAGTCTTATATAATATTACTTATTTTCACTCTAAATATTTTATCCAATCGTAGGGTATGTCATCATCATCTTGCAAAAAGATCCATTTTGCAGACATTTTTATGAGCGAACGTAATGAAATGAATTTACACAATACGTCTGGTTAAATGTTGATAAATCATGGCATCATTCTTTATGATCGGACCCACACTACGCTATATGCCGGCTGGTCCGTCCAATATATAACTTCTTTATGCATAGTCGTCTTCAAATTGGAGCGTGGATTTGCTTGAGTGTAAGCTGTACATTTTTATTTCAATTAGACTCAAATCGATTGAATTGAGATTCACCACACCTACACACGTTGTTTCTCAACAATCTTAGCTTATTTGTTTATACTTTAGCGAAAGAGAGGCGAACCGCAAGATTATTTTTTGATACCAAAAATTTGTGCTGTAAAGTAGCTTTCTTTTTGTCTGCGGCGGGTGATTTTTGTTTAAATTAATATGTTGTGTTTTTCCGTAACGAGTTTCTGCATCTCTGACGACATTATCAAGGGATTCTTGTTCGCACAAGTACTTATTAGATGATCTCTAGTGCTTCATTTTCGAGGCTTACTTGTGATATTATTGATACGGCAGTATTGTTGAACAATGTTTTCATATTTCTATTAGTGCTTGCAATTTCAGAAATATTTTTATTTCTCTTTGTGGATTTTTTTATAATTTTGCGAAACCTAGGTGTAAAGAAAGAATTTTTATCAAAATTTCACATAAAATATATTCATTTTTTAAGAAGAGACGTAAATGGAATAGTAAAAAAATAATAATAATAATAAATTAATCGCAACCATGACCAACCGCAATCGCAACCTCTGAACATATATACTAAGTACGCTTTTGATGCTTTTCTCTGCTGTTTATTTTTAATATTTTTATCAACTTCTGTAAAATACTAATGATAGATGGCACTATATTTCGGCTTTGTATATAGACATTAAAACGAATCAACGACATCTACAAATATATACAGCAAAAGTGGTTCTTAAATTAAATAAAAAAATACCAGGGTTTAAAACTTGAATACACTCAATGAGACAAAACAAGGCGAATACCAAATAATTATGAATATGACTACTAAATTTGCATTGAATACTTAACGTCACTATCATATTTGACAGAAATTAAATAAAAATATGAAATCAACTGACCGACGTATCTTGGCCGGTGGTGTTATTATAATATATTTTTTAAAAAATTTCTAAAAGCTATAGTGTAAATTATATTAACCGTGATTAAATTTAGAACATATCAACAAAATTGTGCAAAAAGTGAAATAGAAAAAAATGAAGTATAAACTGTAAACAAAGACCTTTCTGTTACTGAATGTACTTGTGTGTCATCGTTCATACAAAAGAGACTCAAATCTGGAGCGTGTTTGTGCCATCATCACTTTCTATTTATAGGACAAAACTAGCCCACCATTACAAAAATAATTAAAATAATACCAATTGAAAATATTCTGCAAAAACATTACTATATAGTTTTTTGTTGTGTTAAATATTCCCATATAATTTGCAATTATGAATATGAATGCCTATATGTGTGTTATGTAAAACGTATAAAAAGCAAAATTCTGGTTCTTTTGTATCTTTCATTTGTACATATTTTTTTTCACGCAGATGATATATGTACATAAATCGTTTGATATATAACTAATGATAAACTACATACATTAAATTTTAAAATATTAATTAGCAAATATTAAAGTTCCTCAATTGTCTATATTGAATTTAAGTACGTATAAAAATATATATTTTTTTAATTTCAATATCATTCATTCTTCTAATTGATCGATAATTTCGTTGAAAGTTCCTTTCCGTAATCTAATCTGATATTCCTTTTGAGAGCTTTCATATTCTTTGACGCATTCGCTCATACATATATCGTTTAATTATATTTACATAAACAATTTTAATACGTTTTATATTGAAAAATATTACAAATATCGTTAACATTTAGAATAAATCAGCTTCTATATTATTCAAGCCTATCATATTTTACTGGATATAAAATTTAAATCGCAGGATAAATTATAACTATATAAAACGTTATGTACCCGGAAACTATTTTTACAAACAAATATCATTAAAAAAATTATCATTGTGAAAAAATATGCACTAATAGTATACAAAAGATGAACAGAGGCGTAAAATATGAAGACATGTGGATATAGTTTTGTATTTAAAACTTCATAATTTACATATGCAAACATTTATCTTTGTACTATTTACCAAAACCATTTAAAAAGTTTTTATCAAATTTCCCTAAACACAAAAACAAAAAGAAAATATTTAATTTTCAATACTGAATTTAAAGTAAATGTTGGGTGTTTATGTGTAAAGTAAAAATAAAATAAATAAAAAATAAATATAAAGTTCTAATACCAAATTATACTTCGGATCGGTAATTCGTTTATTTCATAAACTAATCCATTTAGGTGTTTTCGCATCTTAGCACATCTCTTTTAGAATTATTAACCAATTAGTTCAATACTATTCATATAGCCCAGGTAAATATATGCACATATGTACAAAATTCGATATTTATTTATCGCTAATGACAAGTGTTATCAAAAAGCTTTTAACATAGCCATTAATATGTTTTAAAAGACTTTTTTATTTATTTATGTAGTAGTATTTATAATACTTTCTTAAAAATTAAAGTTTTACAAATTATATACCATTACTTCATGTTCCATGTTTCTAAGCTTGTACTATTGAGTGTCACTTATATAAATTATGTATTTGTTTGGTGCTTCTCCGTTTTTATTCTCCACATTTAATTAAAAGCGATCAGTTTGGGAATTTTGCTCCACATTGAGCCAGCATGAAATGAATTAATCGATGTACATATATAGTTCAGTATAATTCTTACTGCACATATTTTGCAATTCAGAATGTAATTTAATTATAATGTTCTAAATATTAATTGCGGTTGTAAATAAAATTTGTCTAATAATTTACAGTACATGCACAATTTACAGTACAACACATTAAAATATTTTTTGTTACTTACTTTCCAAAATTAAGCGTATTCAATATTTTTAAATAAATAATAATTTAATCAATTCGAACTTGATGTTTCAAATTGCCAAATTAATAATTGGTTAAACAAAAAAACCGAAATTATATGAATGTACTAATTTCTTCTTATAATTCTTTATTTTATATTTTTTTGCCTTTTCTTTAATTCCGTTAGTCAACATTACATACATTGGCTTCTATGTATTTTTGTTACCAATACTGAATCTATATTGAAGCGCATTGAAACCGGAATTTAAGGAAAGCATACGATTTACTAGGCATTATAGTTTAATATCTTTTTGTTAAGTTCTTAGTATGTAGATGACAATAAATCCATGAAGTAAAACAATAATAATAATAAAAGTTTTTGAAATTAGCTCCTTTCAAGTAGAAGGGCTCCACTGCTCCTGTCAACGTCTTTATCCGTTGATTCCTGTTAAAATTTTAATCAGCTTCGGCACTTTGGGTGTGCATATTAATTGCCTATTACTGACCACCGCTTTGTGCGCGGAGAAAATAAGAAATGTAAATTATCTTAAAAAAAAAAGTTTGAAAAAAATTAATTTAATGTTTCTTTTCAAATGTTATGAGACATTTTTCGTAGTGATATTTTGCTTGGTATAAATATTTGTGAAATTATGAAAACATTGTATGAACGCTAAAATTAACTATCCTAGTTTCGAAAAGTAGTTTAGTAGTAGTTAGTTAGTTTGTTTTCATCGCCTATAATCAGTAGGTCATGCTTTTAATAGTTAGTTGTTTATCATGTCTGAGATGAGGTCTATTATAAAGATATGGGATTGCAGTTGTTCGAACAGAAAAAACACATATAAAGTTTTTCTAATTAAACTAAAACATACTACTTGCAATTTAACTATCTTTACCCTTTCAGACTTCGTTCTTTCTACTCCCATAATCGAATTTACTTCTATCTTTTCCAATTTAATAACTAGAAATTTATTTGATCCGAACAGCAGCTTAATTGGCATAATTTAAAGTAATTTAGTACACTAGATTAGGTTAGGTCAGAGGACGTATACTTGTCATTGAGAAAAGTACAATACTTACAGGTCAACTGTACTCGTCCTAATAGATAAAAAGGAATAAGAAGGGTGAAAGGAAAAAATCAGGCGTTCGATAGTCGCAAAAAGCAATAGTCATACTCTGCAATAATCCAGCTGGATTCTAGGAACACATTGTCCCACGCTGACTATATCCAAATCCAGCAGTAAAGCTGTTCTAACATTGTGTGTTGAAGGCCTTAGACAATTTTCGAGCAGTTATGTTCCTAAATGAATCAAATGATCTCAAATATAGAGAAGTAACTTAAAAGTACGATATTTTTCGATAAATGACAAAATTGCAAAAGAACTATGGTTGCATACTTTTTTATTTTTATTTCTTTGTAAACTCGTAATTGTTTTAAAATTTTATTATAAATATTATAAAAGTTAAAACTGGTTTTTGTACATACTGAAAATTTTGAATTTGAACAGATTTACCATAAAGGAATCAGTGCTATATCTTTGCAAACTATTCTTTTTACACGAATATTAAAGTATCAAACATTTTTAATATAATATAATAAATAAAATTGTTTTAGTAGTTTATTTTCAATTGGAATTGGTACATAATTTTGTGTTCATAATGAAATAAGTTTTTTGATAAACAAGTAAAATGACTAAAGGTGGGCATGGTATATAAGAAGGAAAAAATGAACACAAGGGATAACGAACTAAAATCATTGAGCAAATTTGATATTACGGATATAAAATACAGAGATGCTGATATTACATCAAAACGACGAAAACTACATAAAATAAAGGAACAAGATGAGTATGAAGATGAAGACGATACATATTTAAATTTTGTGGAAGAAATCGATAAGCATTGTTTACATAGCTCTTTTAGTGACATACCAACTAGTCAAAACGATATTGAAAAGTCCTCTCCAGAAAAAACGAAATCAAGTGCCAAAAATAATCTTATAATAAGTACTAAACCGTCATTAACCAGCAAAGGATTTGAAAATTCCTTCAAAATTTTACAGAGTCAAGTGAAAGTTAACTCTAAAAAAAAAATTCAGTTGCTTGAAAATTTAAACACGAATCATAAACTTTCCACATCATCCGAAACAAATTTATATACTGTTAAAGAGGAAGATCCCACACGTTTAGAACTTGAATTAGAGGCACTGCAACGTATTCAAAAATTCGTTGGTAATTTGGAAAGAGAAAAATGTCCTGAAAAAATGCTAAAAAGTGGACATATATCAACACCGCATTTGGTTTTACTTTACAATTTTGTTTCAAAAGGATTGTCAAAGGATAGGCTTTCAGCTGCGGAAAAAACCTTAGAAACTAAATGTAACTCATATTGTGGGATTGAAGACAATTCAAATGTGAAATACCACATTGGGAAAAATGCTAGTGGAGAAAAATGTTTAAAAATAATACGATCTTTTTTAAATCACGAAAAAGGTACCTTTTCATTTTCATTAACAAAATTAATTATCACCCTATTTTTAAACTCATAGACACATCATGCTTTTTTAAATCGAACTTAATTAATACTAAACACTAAAATTATTCTAATAATTAATCTCATAGTCATAATTGAAAACATATAATACATATTAAAAATGTTTTAACAAATTATATGCATAAAAACAGAATAAAATATTTTTTGTTTGTTTATTATCTATCATATGAGAATTCGATAGGAGACCTGTAAACAAATCGTATAATACATATTAATTAGGCCTGATCCGCTGTGGGAACCCTATATTGGTGAACTATTTGTTATATTTAGCTCTTTCGTGACATAACTAACTTTTGACTAAGAGTAATACCAAAGTTAAACAAATTAAACAAAAAATATTTACTTTTATAGAAAGAACAATTGAACAATCGCTCTATGCTATGTACATAACTCAGAAACTTAATTTCCCATCTGAAATCATTAAAATCATATTGAGTTTTCTAAGTGATAGGTTTTTCAATGTTCTCGTTGGAAAAACAAAACCTCATAAAATTTACGTAAATTGTGGTTGCACACAATGTTCTTGTCTGTCGCCTGTTTTATATAATACTCTTTCTACAGATACACCGTAGTTTCCCTATTGCACGAAAACAATTTTTGCAGACTATACTTCTATAATAATTTCATATTTATATACACTAATTTTAAACAAAGCCTAGAAAAGAAGGTAAAATTTTAATTAGTCCAAAAAAGAAAACTAAAACTATTTACTTCAGGAGGAAACGTAAATGTAACTCTAATATTAAATGGAAAGAAAATGTTACATAATTATTTGTTATAATTGACGACACTAATTTCTAGAAACCACATTCCATACGTTTTGATCAACATTTACGAAATGATAATATGCTATACCACTTAACAAAAAATTTTGATTAAATCTCTATGATATAAAAAAGAACTTAATTTTTAAACTCACGTGTTAATATTACTAGAAAAACTGAACACTCGGATTAATTTATAAGATTTGATTCAAAATTTTTTTTGGATTTTTTCCTTAAAAACAAATATTAACTAAATTTACCATTAATATTGTAACTAAAAATGTCAAAATAGAAAGGGAATGTACAAATTGCTAACCTTAGATCATCAAGAGTAAACAAATAATAATAAATATACTCGAACATATCAAAGAAGAAACTACTGAAATGGCAACACTAATCATAATAATTTCCACCCCTGAATTTAAAGTAAATTTGTGGACGTTATTTTGTGTGTGTGTCAGAATAGATGTGGATTTTAAATTCAATGGTAACATGAGTTGTGTGCTATAAACTATCTTATAGGTTGATTATGTGTTTTTTTTTCTGTGTTTTAATATAAAATAAGTTTTATATACAATATTTAAATAAAAATTTAATTAAACGTGTAAACATATTTAAAAAATTTCGATTTCATAAATATAAAGAAAACATTTGTGTATGTGAATGCATTCATCTAAAGAATTGCGAACGCCATTTTAGTCTCTCAGCTGAAATTATTATTTTATTAACTGCTAACAAGACATCACGAGTACTTTGTTTAGTTACATACGGATGTACATATATGTATGTATATTTTATTTTAATATTATTCAATAATACGATTTATGTTAATGCCAAATAAAATTAAATGTTTCTAATTAAACTGCTCTTAGCAATTTACACCTTATGTTTATAATTGGCGCAGTAAACTAAAGTAAAAAATAGTTAAACTTTGTTAAACCAGAGTTATTGTCGCATATATAACATGCTATTCACCGCTTTGCTACATGTGTGAGTGCGAATGTTTTTAAATAAGAAAGAACTTTGGAATATATGTATGTGTGTATGCAAGAGTCTGCAATGAAAAACTTTAGTAATTTAATTTAAACTATTATTTATTTGTTGAAAATAGAGGGTGCGTTTGTTTGTCAAAAAAGTTTTATGCGCAAACTCACCATTCCACTGTAGAGAATATAATATTTGATAAATTATTTACGTAAAAAATAAATGTTTTAATTTTTACTGCTATATGCCTTATAGTGCTTTTAGGGATTTTAACAATACTCAATAGTGATATCAAAAATTGTAATATATTAATTTTAAAACTGGATTATGTTTCAACAAACTCCAAATGTCTCGCAACAGTATGGTACTAATTTGAAGAGTGCAAAATTGCATAATGCATAATTCAACTAATGCTAAGAATTAATGAATATTTAGAGCGAACAAAATTGGTTTTCCCAACGATGTAATCATTTTCTCCAAAATAAAAAATAAATATTTACTAAGTGTATGTTTATAAGTACATAGTATATTTAATGCTTGTTTAATCATCAAACTAAAGATAACCAATCCGATAATATGATAAAAAGTTCCAACCTGACTCAGAATATTTCACCAGAAGATGACATGTGCTCTGATGATTGGGCGATTTTCAGCGAAGAAACGAGACAATTGGAGTACGATGAAGATGAATTATTTTGTTCAACTTCTTCAAGATGTTCCCAGCACAGTACTGAAAATAGTAATCATTCTCTTAATGTCGATACAAGATTACATTCAAATCGCTCTATAATAGATCATGAGCAATTACTAGTCGAAGGTAGCATATTATAAAATATAAATTTCACCAATTTACATAAACTTACATACATACATACATGCATAGAAATTTTGGAACATATCTGTTTTTAAATTCTATTAAAAAAAGAGGATTTGCTTGTTTAAATAGTTTTTAATAAGTATATTACAACTCATAGATTTAAAATTTGTCGAGAAATCTTCTAATGTTTTCAGATTAAAACAAAATACTTTTGACTTTTTTTAAAGCAAGTCTGGGTTTTGTTTCTTTTATACGGTAATAACCACACCTTAGATTTGTTTTTGTAAACCCGTTTTAAATATTGAAAAAAGCAATAGTTTCCTATTATAATGCAGTTAATAAAAACAATTTTTTGAAAACTTATTTGCATGTTAAAAATCCTATATTTTATCATTTATTTTTTTTCAGTTCTATGTGGTAACCGAGTAAGTCAAATGACGAGAGCATATGATGACATAGAGGCTGTGACTCGCCTTCTCGAAGAAAAGGAGAAGGATTTAGAGCTAACGGTCCAAATTGGGAAAGAACTTTTGACTCAAAATAATGCTCTTGAAAATCGATTGGCAGAACTGGAAGCGGATTTGAAATCTGCAAATGAGGATAGAGCACAATTAGTTCATGAGTTGCATAAAAAAAATGAACTTATTTCTGTACTTACAAACGATGGAGAAGATACGAGTGATAATGGTATTATTCAAGTTTAAATTAAAATAACATTGGTTAATAATTCGTTATTGTTATTTTTAGATACGCCAACATTTTCCAAGTCTATAACGCTGGATTTGCTTCAAAAGAAAATTACATCGTTGCAGGATGAGAACAAGTCACTTAAAATGGAAGCATCTCAATTAGCATGCCAAACAGATGAGGTAGAAGCTCATGAACGACAACTAATGAATGATATTTCTTCACAACTAAATGATGCTAATAAACAGTTCGAGGGTCTTAATTTGGAACTTGAAAGACAGCGGGAAGAGAATCGACTTCAACACGAACAAATTGTTAGTTTAACAGCCCGTTTATCAGAAGCAGAGATGAGATTGCATCAGCTGACACATGACAATGACGAACATATTACTCTTTTAAATATTACAAAGGAAAACCAGAATTCATTGGCTCTGGAGTTAGTAGAATTTAAGCAACGCTACCAGGAAGTATTGGCATTATTACAGGAAACTCAAGAACAGTTACGAAAACAACGAAAAAAAACTATGCCTCAGGCAAGAAGTTCCTTTATGTCTACACTCAGCATTTTGCAGCCAGATTCTCTTCAATCCGAATTAATGGAATCGTCACTTTACTCGGAGAATAGTATTGACTCAGGAATTTCGGGCGATAATCAGCGTGTAAACGACAGAATTGGAAGGTTAATGTCGCAACTTCCAGGTACTAGTATCTGTGGAAATAGTTTTGTGAACTCGACAAATGTTTGTGCATTTAGTGGTGGCCCATTGCCACCCTACAAAAAAGTTTTCGATACTGTTCGTTGCGCTACGAAAAGTGGAAATTTTGCAGATAGCGAAATTACATCAATGACACATTTAGGAGCAATGTCAATGAGCAGTGCTTCTGGACCACGCATGTCTGCAATGCCGTTTGTAGGCGGATCAAGCCAAAACCATATGCCATATGGTAGAGATATTTGTAACACAGGTACCAATTTAAAGAGCACCCTGTCTTGTGAAAGTTTAAATTCTCAACCTGACGACACTTATCCAACTCAACCATCAGGTGTACCAGGTGCACCGGGTGCCAAAGAACTTGAAGCCGCTTTAAAACGGTTGACTCCAGCTGAAGTGCTTGCAAGAAGAGCAATGCTATCTTATGCGCCAGCAGGAACTTATTCATATGATGATCAGCAACCTATGGCCCCAGTTCCGCTAGGGGTCCGAACACCAGACAGCATAATGTCGACAGGATCATCAGGGATCTCTTCGTCGACCAATATGTCCTCGTCGGTGCACCAGTGGCGCCTTCCTGAAAAACTACAAATTGTAAAACCAATAGAAGGTTCTCAGACGTTACACCACTGGTCGCGTCTTGCTACACCAACACTAAGCGGCTTATTAGAAGAAAGACCAGGTGTTACAATAAGAGGAGGACGGGGCCTTGACGATTTAGGCATGCAAATTTATAATCTATCTGATGTTGAAGAAGATATTAATGATGAACTACCCGGCAAACAATTTGAATTTTCTGGATGTACTTACACTTATACTACAAGCACCGTTATGCACCCTGATGATGGACTTATAACTGATTTGTCGTTTTTGTCACAATCCCAAATGTCATCTCGAATGGCGTCTACATCAACATCCCGTCAGCCAAGGTGAGTTAGTAATTTTTAACTACAACATATTGCAAATAAAACAAGTTAAATTAATTATTGCGAACCTTAGTTGCCCTCCAACTCCTCGCGCTGGATTGTCGCGCAAAAATTCTTGTTCAACGTTTTCGGTTAACTTAGGCTTAGCATCTATGCTGAATGAGCGAGGTATCAAAGCTGTAACTCCAAGCGCCTTAAACACCCCAGCTGGTACGAACTTTTCTCCAACAGTAACACCGTGCAATAGCCCAGGTAAAGTAAAAAATATATTTAAGTATATATGTACATGTATGTATATGTTGATTACTGTAACATTTACATTTTCAGAGGGTTCCCCAACGCGTTCTATGTCCCCAGAACCTTTATTTGGTTTACTATCTTCTGGAGCTGATTTAATCAGGCGGAAATTAGTTGGTGGTGATCTAGAAAGGCCAAACAGAAATCAGAAACATCATCAGAAACAACAACAAATTATGTTAACACGTTTGGAAAGACGGGCTTTGAGATCTTTACGTCTAGTAGAGAAAGTAGAAAGTATTGGTTTGGAAAATATTATAACCACTCAACCGAACGCAGTTTCACAGTTGGCAAGTGGTATTGCAAATCGTAGCGCCAGTCCCATGGCACAATTAACGAGTCTAAAGAATATACATACGAATTCAAATAACCTTGTAAACGACTTGCATTTTGATCGTAATCAAATTAAGGACGTTCTTCAAAAAGGGCTACACACAAACGAAACAGTAAATGAATTGATCACTAAGTCGTCGGTTCATAACAAAAATGGCAATTTAAATAATAGAGATCAAAATGAACCAAAAATCAGACATGATAATACTATGCAGTATAGTAAGCACAAATTAGATGACGACGCACAAAGCTCGACTATCAGCAATGTGTCGAGTTTGGAAAATACAAGTATTCGTGTAAAACAAATGCAACGTCAAAAATCTCGTCGAAATTTAAAGAATGGTCAGAGACCTGATTTGGGTACAATTGGCAATCGAGTGCGAGCTGATTTAGGGCGAGTCTCACAAAAACAGAATGACCAATCTCAAAGTACTCAAAACAAGTCTTCTACTGGATCGGCAAACAGTTCAAAACGTTCATCTAACAATGACACCAAAGAAGTGCAGCAAAGCATTACCCAGTCGTTTGTCGGAACAGTAAGTTCTTTGTTATTTGGTCGCAAAGGTGGTTGGCTGTAAAAAAGGCACTTCCTAAAAAATTGATATTTGTTTTTCCTGGTGATAATGACTATTTTTCATCTTAGAAAAGTTAATGGGACATTAAATCTCTCAATTTAGCAATATACTGAAACAAATTGCGCTAAATGTTCATTCAGTCTTTTACATAACCATAGTGCACTTAATTGCGGCGCATTTATTAAAAAATAGCATTTTATTCGTTTGAAGTTCTAAACATATATTGTATATTTTGTAAGAACTTAACATATAAAGTATTTAAAGCAGTTGCCACCATTGCATGTCTGAAAAAGGATAAAAACAAAACTTACGAATTCCGTAATTATTTAACAACTCATTTACTTTAATTTCGAAATGCTGCCCTGATTGTGGTCTCATTTTAATAACAGATACTAATACATTTCATTGTGAATTCTAAAAGACTCTGAATATTAAGATGTCTTTTATAATATTTTTGTTATTGTTATTTAATTAGAGTGGTTGATTGCCTCATTATCATCATCATCAAAAAAAAAAAAAAAAAAAAAAAAAAAAAAAAAAAAAAAAAAAAAAAAAAAAAAAAAAAGTATGTTTTAACACAAAGAAGAAAAAACAATGGGAGTTAATTACATTGATTTAAAACTAAATGTGCTGCAAAATTGCTATGAAAGTTTAAAAAATACTTACAATCCTACTAGTTTCTAAATGGTGCTGCTATTATTTTTACTATGAGTTAAGCATCCTTGTTCTTCAATTTACTTTAAACTTTTAATAAAAATTCTATTTAGTTTTAAATTGACACTTTGTGCTATTTTAAATTCCTATTTTTAAGTGAATGCTAGTCCACTCTACTATATTATTTTTTTTTTGCTACTTGATTTATATTTCCTTTTGTATTATTTTTAACTACAGTACATATATATATATGAGTCGGCAATTGTACAATGTGCAGCAAGAATTTTCAATAGTTTCAATAGAAATGATATAAATATTTTAGAATATTATACATTTGTAAGCACATAGCGATAATAACTCGTACGCTACAAACCTACGTAGAAATACATACAAAATGAAAGACGAGGAATATTTATTTTCATACAATAAGAAGAAAACGATATAGTTAAATTATATATACATATATATATATATATATAAATATATAATATATATATTATATGTATATATAAATATGAATATAAATAAACATATACCTATATAAATATTTAATTCAACTTTATTTTTAATTTAATTTTAATTTTGCTTTTAGAAATTATAAAAATAAATCGTAAATAATTTTATTAAATTAAAATCAATATGATTGAAGGAAGTGTTATTAAATATAAAAATTAATTTTTATGCAATAAAAATATTGTTAAATTAATTAAAATTACTAATTACATTTCATTTGGTAAATATCTGAATCATTCTTAGTGAGTATATATTGGAAAGCTTTCGTGAGCGGACACCAACCGCCGTAATCGAGAGGTGATTTTTGATATAAAATAGCCTGTATTAATCTGCTATTTTAACTATTTAAAAGTCAACGACTAATGCTCAAAGCGTGCGGTTGTTTTTTTTCTTTAATCTCTTTTGTTCTATTAATAGAAATAGATTAAGCTACTCAATAACGGTGCTTACATTCTTTTCTTCCTCTTATCGTTGCGAGTGATCAAGTATATAATTTATTTGTTGGTTAACCAATTATACTTGCATAAAAAGAAAGGAAAAAGAAATTAATTAAATCATCATGCCCTGGGCCTCCAGATAAACAAGCAGTCAAAATAGATTTGCTGTACCTAAGTGATTTTATTGACCATCCAAAACAAAAACGACTTTCCTACTCTACCAAATGCACAACCTAAACTTATCAAACAAATCCCAAATACATTCTGATCTCATCTGAAGAAAATAAACTAAGGAAACTAAGTCCATCTTGTAATTCATAAAGGCTTATATGCAATTTCTACGTTAATTGACTCCATTAGCCAATTTAAGAGATGGGAATTTATTATTACTGGTTCGTAATCAAACCGTTGCAGACAAGTTCCTCAAGGCAAAAATCCCTTTTTAAATATCTGTCCAATAACTGTTAAATTACATTGATACGCTTAATTACGGTTAAAGGTATAATTTACGCTCCTTGTCTCAACGACGTGTCGGAAGAAGAAATTGTCAAAGAACTTCGTCCTCAAGGCGTGATTTCAGTCTACAAATTTACGAAGAAATTGGAATATCCTAAGGTGAACAACATCAGTATTGATGATAATGCCAAGAAAAAGAATATTCCGGGGTACCATGGTTTTGACTTTTAACTTATATAATTTACCAAAAATAATTGAGTAGCGTGGTGTAAAGTCAAAGTAAGGGTATATTTCCCCAATCCTATGCGGTGTAAAAAATTCGTCAACTTCTCGGTCATACAAAAAATAAGTGCAAAAACCCTGGAAACGTGGTAGTACCTGCAATCTACCTCCTCATCCAGATTCCCTATGTACTAGAATTCAATGTGCCAACTGTCTTGAAAAAACATTCTGCATTCAGATAGGAATTGTCCCAGAATACATTCAACAAAAAATAATTAAATAATCAAAACTATTCAAAAATGTTTTTCCACGGTGCTGTAAGCGTACGTAGAATATGAAATAAACACAACAACAAATCTGTACAAAATACGACACAATCCATACTCCAATGTTATCAAAAAACACTTATACAATCATAAATACACTTAAACGCCATATTTTTCGTAAAATCTCTCTCTATTTTATTTATATT
>QOCX01001013.1:0-55275 GCA_005959815.1 Sarcophaga bullata | reverse complement strand
ATGTAATAAAATAAATAAAATAATATAATACGCTGAAATGTAAATATGCTTAAAACATATAAAAAAAAAGTTTTTAAAATATTTCTCTTTGCTTCCTGCATCTACAAAATATTAAATTTATTGCCTATAAGCTTAAAAATTTGTTCATTTATTAAAAAAAAAAAAGAATACATTAAATGGAATCGTTACAGTCATACTCATATGATGAAAAAAATAAATACTTATACAGACACTATGTGCCATGGTGTCATGAAATATTAATTAAAAGTGAATTAAAATATAAATAAAATAATCTCTAACGATGCGTCTCGCTTACATTGTAGACATTCGGGCAAAACGCATTATTTGATCATGATTTGAAGGCGTATCAGAGGTTATTTGCACTCTTTGCCATGATTTTGTTTCACTTGACTTCCGTATTGCCTCCAGAACGGCTTGCACATATAGGCCATCCTCGAACGTAGCAGCCGCTTGAACGGGTTCTTTTACCCAAGAAGATTCCTTACTAGCAAATGATTCCTTCAGAGCACCAATCATCTTGCAAAGACCTTTTATATATAGGCGTGGTAACAGGGTCTCCGAAGTAGCAATATGTAAATCTTGCACATCTACATACACGGCCTCTTCTTTCAATTGAGCCTCAGGCTTATGTTTAAAAATAAATAAGTCTCCACCGCGTACAGCCAAATGGCCTTGGCTGCCACATATTAAAACCTCTTGAGAGAATGTTTTTGCCGGCACTGTATGGCTGTGTATGGATGTTGTGATCAAAGCACCATTTGACAATTCCATTTGAAAATTGCAAAAATCAGGAGCCGATATCTGTCTTATACCGCACTTGCAGTGGTCTTTGTATAAGCCTTAACGACACCATGCACTCGTACAGCATGTTGATGTAGCAGAAAGCTTACCAAATCAACAACATGACTGCCTACCAAATTCAAAGCACCACACCCATTTGCTGCACAATCCATCCATCGGGAAACAGGGAACCCAATTGTACTCTTACATCGATTAATGATATTTCATGCAGGGGTCCAATTAAACCCTCTTGCAGACATCTCTTCATATGGGTAAAGGCTGGCAAAAACCTCAACGAATGATTCACCAACGATATCAGTGTAGGATAATACTGTGAGGCTCTAACCATTTTCATGGCATCGGACTGGTTTAAACCCATCGGCTTGTCACATACCACATGCTTGCCTATACCTAACGCCTTTACAGAAATTTCTGCATGTAAATATGGTTGGCATACAATGAAAACCAAATCTACATCTTTACGCAGCAAAACGTCATCAATCTTGTTCGTAAAGAATGCAATATTTTGGGCTTTGGCCACTTCCTCTGCTTCACGTAGTGTACGACCCCATAAGGCTTTGATTTCGAAACCTTTTTCACGTAGAATCGGCACCAATACTTTTGTTATTGCACCTGTTCCAAACACACCTACACCCGGCAACATATTCTTTAGTAGTTTAATATTACTTAAATAACTTTTATTTTAATAATTCCATTAATTTGCATTGCAATGAATAATTTACACAAAAATTTCACTCGAAGAGCACCAGCACCTATTAATGAATAATGTCAACAAACAAACCACAAATGTGGTGAAAAAAAAACTGCCTCTGTTTTCTACTCAATTCAACCGATAGAGATGCCAGATTAATATCATTACAGAATTCTTTAAAGGCGATTTACGTACGGGAAGTCAATTTTTTGTGTAGGAGAGAACAAATAATATATGTAATGTGTATTTTACATGTGTAAAGGAAGTGTATGACGTGTAGAGGAAATGCGGATGAAATTACATCTGGCATGCATTTTTTAATCAACATAAAAAAGGCGCGAAATGAAGAAAAAAAGCACTCAATTCAGTTCATAAGTGATTTAGAAATTGATAGAAGTGTTTCACATTGTGCTTAAGGTAAATAAACCTTTTAATATTTATCTACAAGGATTTTTAAAACGTTTTGTATACTCCAGCTGCAACTGTTTCAACCATTTAACAACAAACACACATTTTTGGAATTTCTTCATCTTTTATTTTCTTCTCATATACGTAAGTACATTTCCGTTTCCCATTACTTTTATTTATAAAATTTATTATGCACACACAATTCGTTCGTTTTGAAAATATTTGTTTTTATTTAACTTTGTTTTGATTTGTTGTTATCAATCGTGTAAATGGAAAAAATCTGTTGTAAGATGGGCAGATTAAGTTAGTTTGGAAAGGTTGAGTACCATTGCAGTATTAATAGCATGTCTCCATTTGAGGGCTTATAAATTAAAATACGGTGCTTGCTACACTACAGTCTAAGCTACATCTTGATGAACGGTGGACGTGTCAATGGAAACCTTTTTATGGTTTTACTAAGTCTCTCCTAACATTTTGTCTTTGGGCTCACACACATTTAGTCTAGAAAACTTTTTCTTCAATTCTCTTTTGAATTTGTATTAACGTTGACACCTAAAACGTTCTTTTCGGCTATTTTCAACTTCTCCGCTATATTATTAGATGTCGGCCGTTTAGTCTAATGACCTTCTATAGCTGAAAAGGAACCAATGACATTTTTGGCCTACTGGAAAAAGCTTTTTCTTTGGTCCGAGTGTTCATTGGCAGTTTTACCACGCAATCGATTAAAGATTTTGAACGCATGGTGGTAAATGCGCTTTTAGATGGGTTCTGTGCCTTGGTGAAAAAATGTTTACGGCCGACAAAGATGCTCTAGAGATTTAAGGCATCTTTGCCAATACGGTCACGCCTCTACCCCTAATCATGTTCATGTTTTCCCCTTTCGCTTTAAGATATTTTAAATACCAGACATTTTCAAAAACAAATAAACGAGAATATATTTTCAAAAATAAATTTAACACAGCAAAAGAAAATGTATTATGAATTAAAATATATTGTCAGTTTCTCAGTATCATCGGGCTTTTTGGATTCTTTTTGTTGGGAAACGTTTTTCACCTCAGTTACCTCTGCGATTATGTCATTTAACACTCCAGGTGGTGGCGTGGTATTGTTGTCAGATGGACGCTCCTGGTCTGATTTTTTTACGTTATTTTTTCCTTTTGAAACCTCTTCAACTTTGTCTGCATCATTTCACGCTTAACGCGTTGCTTAAGGTATTGTTTTGCTCGCGAATTTTTTCGATTTCCTCTAAAAGCGTAACGTTTTCTTTGAAAGTTTATCGTATCTACGTTTTTGTTCCTTGTCTCTTTACGATTTTTAGATTTTAAGTACTCTTTCGATTTGATTACGTTGGCGTTGAAATTCATCGCGTACATTGCATCGAGCGATATGAAACGTTTAAGCTCATCGTCAGAGGCATGGCGTTGAAAAAGATCTTTCACTGCCACTTTCAGTTTTTCGGGCGAATTGATTAGATTGGCCACATAGTAGATCTCACTGCACAGATTCTGTATGCATTCACGACCAGCTCGGGCACGATGGCGTTCCAATTTTAACTCGGCAACATTGCTAAGATATTTGTCTTTGAGTTCTTTCAATTGCAATTCCAAATGCAAATTGTTTTGATTGAGTCCAGCCAATTCATTTTCCATCTCCAAAATATGTTTTCTTTTGTCGTTAATTTGAAATTCCCGAGGTTCGATTTGTGCCTTTAGCTCAGCAATTTTATGGTTTAACACTTGCTTGTACTTATCCAACTCTTGATTCTTATGCAACAATTCTTGTATACGTTTCTCTTTGGCATTGATTGCAAACTCACGATCGGTTATATCCTTTTGAAGATCTTCTATGGTGCGATTTAAGCGAGCTATATTTCTTTGCGATTTATTATGTTCCTCTTTGAGAACTTCCACCTCTTCCAGTAGGTTGTCAACATCTTTGGTAAGGCTTTCGTATTTTTTTTGTAAAACGCCTGCCTTGCCGCGCCACAATGTTGTCTCGTTGCGTTCGGTGGATAAACGCTTTTCATACTGTAATTGGGTTTCTACCATATTGCGATCATTTTCCACCTCTACCTGTCGGCAATATTCAATGAATTCAATTTTCTTGTCTTGCATTTCCTTCATAAGTTCTCTGATTAGGACTTACGTTCGTCCAACTGTTTTTTGTAATCGCTTTCCAGGCTCTCGACTGGTATCCTGCAGAGTGCCAGCAGACTTTTTAAGTTTTTCTTCATAATTCTCGCGCAGTTCTAGCATGCTTTCGCGCAAATTGCTAAATTTCTGATACTCAATAAGCATACGCTCGGAGTATTGATTGGCTAGGTTTCAATTGCTTGCGATGCTCCTCTTTGAGATCACTTATTTGAAATGAAATTTGATTCATTTCGGCAATATGCTCTCTTCGATCTCGTTATTTCATGCGCTTCAACTCCTCCAAAGCTTGGCAATAACTGCGATGAACCTCAGCCATTTGTTGGCCATCGAATATTTCATTTTGACTCAGCTGGTACTGAACTTTTGGCCTGTTTGCTTTAAACGTATTTCCAAATTATAATCTGATCGTTCTTCTCCGCTAATATATTACGTGGTATTAACACTTCCTGACTTTTAAGCAAATCCTGATCAATAGGAGCAACTTTTCCTTCTATATTTTCCAATGCCCAAATGGCTAAAGTGCCTCCTTTCGATATGGCCATTAGCAAGGTACCATCATAGGAAAATTTCAATTTGTTTATACGCGATACAAAAAAGCGAAAATTTGTGCAAGTGCCACCGCCAGCCTCCAGGAACGGCAACTGAACATTAATTAAATCGCCGCATTCATTACCTACAAACATTATGCAATCGGAACGGGCAAGGCATACATCTGTTAACTTGGCCTTCGTGGTTGAAGGTATTGTTATTTCACGTATAATTTCCGACTTTTGAAATTCTCTTAATAAACCCGAATTTGTAACAGCAAACATCGATAGAGGCTCATTGAATGTGGAACATACTGACACATATTCAGTGCCTTTCTGTACAATCTCCTGAAGCCGTGTACCCGTTTCAATATCCCACTGGTATATTGCACCCTCATTTCCGCCCGATATTAAATATTTATCGTTTTTCGTCCATGATACCGATAACAACCATTTACTGACCCTTTAAAGTAATAGCACTTCCAAATCTATAAAACGGAGGTTATTGCTAGCTGCTATCCGATAAGCTGCTGCCATCAAGTGGCCCAAGGTTGGAGTATTTAACATCCTTTACAACGACGGAAAAATTATATGTTTTCACAATATAGGGAAATATAAAAAGAGATGGGAGTACAGGTTATCAAAATATTACGATAAATCAACTTACAACTCAACTCCGTACCATCAAATATTTGCATTATGCGTAGCTGATCGGAAAATCCAATGGCTGCTAAGAAGACCAGTAGATTCCAATTCCACAATATCTACATTCCACATTGGAAATTTTCGTAACCAATCAACTTTTCGGATTCATAGTTCCATATGCGTATGTTTGATCCTTGGCTAACAGGTCTATAAGGGAAAATTTTAAGAAGAACGTTCATAACCTCTGAAGTTATTTACACCTTACATGCTCGTCCATATTAATGGGCTTCCACATGCGCATAAAGAAATATCCCACGATTTCCTCCGATATCGTAATCAAGCGCACCAAAGGCTGGAAATTCAATGCTTTGCTTAGCCTTTAAAGTCTCTGGTACAATCAAGATGCCAACATAGATTTTAGCGATGTTTTTGCGTACCACATAAGTCTCCCTGTTTACTATCCGACCGCCAAATTTGTGTATTGATACAAGGCCATCGGCATAAGATTGTAATGGGCTATTGTAAGTATGTTTTGCGTTCGAATTTAAGATTTCGAGTACACGTTTCCGAAACAAAAACCTTATGAAAACGCAAAAGCAAAAACCGCGGCAAAAGGCGGGTATGCAGACAACACGTGTGTCTAAGAGTTTTACTTCGCTAATCGGTCCCACATACTTTTTTTTGCTCGTTTCATATTTCACATCAAAACCCTATCTTGATCTTAACAGGCAGATTAATGTTCGGCATCCGGTTTGCCTTTTGACGCAGATTTAATATCGCTGTTTCAACTGAATTATCAGTTCATTTGCAACTTGTCCCCACCACGCATAAGCAGAGTCCACGTGGCCAAAAAGGCCAGCGATGTGGTTATAAAGTTCGATTTTAAATTGTTTGCAATATTAAAGCCTTTTTCGGATTTTGTTTGCAGCGTTAAAATATTATGACCGCCAATGGCTAAGAGGCTAGTATCTTGGGGATTACAAGCCAAACACTCTGTACTGCCGCGTACATTAGGTGGACATGAGCGACCTTCATACACTGTACTGGATTTATCCAGTACCAGTATGAAAACCATTTCCTCGGATTGTTTTGTAAGAAAAGCCACTGCCTTGGAATCTGCTGTAAAGACAAGCTGAAGTATTGTTCCATTCCTACACGCTTCCGGCAACTCCAATGTGCGACGTTTCTTCAGTGTTGCCAAATCATAAATGGAAATTGTTCTTATACTGAAAACGAAAGTTCATTCATTCATTTAAAAATAATTTTCCCTTGTATGGAACCATTCATACCCCTTTTTTTGTTCCAAGATGGCCAATATTTTACGGTGTGGACTAATTTGTATAATCAAAGGAATCGTATCTTCTGGCAATCTGAAAAAACGTTCACATTATTCATCTGCCAGCATGTTTGTTTAAAACAATCTTTAGATTTTTTTCATTACCTTAGAAAACGTTGCTTGTTTTGTACAAAATCCTGAAAAACTATTGCACCTTCTACGGGATAAACAACTTCTTGCTGTAGATTGAAGTGTATATTGCCAAAACATCTGAACGCAAGCCATAAATATGTTTTGGACGCAAACTAACAACATTAATGGATACGACATTCTCTTTTTAAATCACCGTTCATTACTTTCTTCGATTAGCACGTAATTTGTTAATAAATTAGAAAAATAAAACGAAATATTTTGTTTTTTTTATTAAATATGCAACAAAAAATTATTGAATGTATGTGTCTGTCTGATTAATTGATCAAACTTCAATAGGGAGTTACAACTTCAAACAAAAGTAAACAATTTCAATTTCCATGACATTCTGATACAAAATAATCAAATACATATACATACCGTATGTGTGTATGTATGTAGCAAAGAAACCTAACAATTCTATATTAAGTAACTGTAGTGTAGGGGGGATATTTACATATTTGCACTTCCCGTTAATTATACTCACACTTTAGCAGAAAACAGTTAACAAATATGCTTTACTGCACATGATGGTGTACAGTTTGCTTTACTGCCCCCGAATTCACCAGAGTAGCTCTAACGGTTTATCCGAAAGAGAGGGGTTGTACAGAACAAGATCTATGATCAATTTCATCAGAATGGCGATAGCATTGTCGCAGAAAGCGTGCAGCGATGGCGGTAATCACATGGCATCGCAAAGATGTTTTTAATTTGGCGAACTAAAGCAGTTTCCTGACTTTGCTGAAAGATTTCTGCGTTCCTGAGTTCTTACTACCGATAATAAGTAGTTATTTCAGTCACCGCATAGAGCACACTCGAGCGTCTGATAATACAGGAACACAGGATCTATAGGATCCTGTGCTTGGATCAATATTGTGATCTGCGACGTACAATAACATATTCAAGCTTGCACTTCTCGACAGATGCAGAATGCTGGCAAATGCTGCACGAAAAACGAAAACTGTACGAAGAAATGAAAATCGTAATGATTGATGCAAGATTGAGGCTTAAAAAGCGCTTGAAGATAGTAGATGTTAAGGCTGAAAAAATAAATCGTATAGTAGTAGCCTTAGGGGTGAAAAGAGGCAAAGTGCCTTACGATGCTCTCGCTCATACAAGACAACAGTATCTGCAGATTCGTTTCGAAAAACGACATCGGTACGAAGATAGCTAATGAAAATCGTAATGATTGATGCAAGATTGAGCGTTAAAAAGCGCTTTACAGTAGTAGCTCTTAAGGTTGAAAACAAGGAGTGCATTAAGATGCTCTCTCACATGCCGGACAACAGTCTTTGAGGGGCCGCAATAACTTAGCCGTCTTTTGTAATATGCAAGGAAGGGCGCTATCCCTGGAGCGACATTTAGACGAGCAAGCACAAGATAATGGCAGCAAATGTAGGAGACACATCACATATTATTGGACATTCTTGTGTATTTATACTTGATTCTGTTCTTTCAGCAGGAAAACCAAGGATGTTCTTTAGTTCTACAGAGAAGGGTTCGCACTCTAGGAGCTGGCAAGCTCGGTCTGCTACACTAGGATTACTACAGAAAGGAATAGGTGAAACACTATTTATGCGAGTACCCTGCCCTTCAGGACAGCTGTTATCTGTTTTTGGGTGACAGAACGTTTGAAGATCTGGGCATAGTAGCGAACTTGCCACTAAAGGATCTGACCGGTTTCATCTGAAGCTCGTGGTGGCTTAAACTCACCACTAACGGATTACTACAAAGGGGCTTATCTCTCGCTGGGTAACACAATGGGCCATGTGGCCCATCCGATTGAACTTGCTTATGAACGGCAAGCTGCCCGCTAACCTAACCTAATCTAAAATCATGCATTAGAGAACTCGGCCATCGTGTGTTCAGTAAAATACCTGCTAATTATTTGCTACACTGTGAATAGAGCCACCAAATAAGATTTTAAATATCGCTGTCATCGTTAAATACACTTCCGTACAGAATTTCTTCATCTTTAATTGTTTTTGTAAATGTTTTATTGCAAATCGTTGTCACGGTAAATAAATACAGCTAATGAAAGAAATGCATTACATATTTACATACAAGATATGTACATACATACGTCTATATAGTGTAATGTGTATGTATGTATGAAAAAAAGCACGTGTGTGCCAAGTTAATTTTATGCTGTTAATTAATGCACACAGAAAACGCATTCTGGCCTATTAATGGTTGAAGACTATTAGCTCTGAAAAAGACTGAAGAACATGGAATGGCGGCTATTTTTAAAACGACCTCATAAATTTAAAACACAAAACACGAAACAAAAATAGTAGAAAACGAACGTAAAACAAATAAATAAATAACACAGAAACGTAATAAATAAAAGTCTCCTGTACAAATATGAAATGAATTTTTAATTCATTACATTACGCTATTATAACAGCTACAAGAGCGTTTACATTGTGTTTTAACATTTTTACCGTTCAGTGAAAGTGAAAACCACTTTCTTGGGCAGAATCAAAACAAACGGAGAGTTTGTTTTTTTACTCTCAAGTACTGTCAAATAAGGTTTTTAACCCCTTGAAGGATTTGTTGTGATGGAAAATTATCATAAAATTTTCCATTACCAAGTACTATTTTTCTCTCTTATTATAACAATTTATAGAAATTTAGCTTCTTGTTGTCCGTATATAGTTTGGCAACACTGCGACTGTGTTGTACGAGCATTAACATTCGAACTGAGAGTAGAGAAAGTACGAGAGAGATGTCTTAATATGAAAATATGCTCATTTCCCATGATTTATTATAGTAAAAGCATGGTTGCCGATTTTCCTTTCTTAATTAGATCAAACAAAAACGGATTGGGAGCGTTGTAAAACATTTATTTAAGACAGAAGTAAATATCTTGTGGCAGCAGTACCCAAAAAATTTGTCAACAGCAGTTCGATATTATTATCGTACACTTTGCGGGCAACAAGTATGCTTGTGTTCCTCAAACTGGCCTTCGCTGTTAAAGCCAATAGAAAACCTATCAATAGAGTAAATAACTTCCTATCGCAGATTTAAGATTCATACCGTTTGGAGAAGACCTAATCTAGGCCTTGTTGGTATCCATACATTAGGTCCCGCACATTGTATGCCCCCTTCCTAGCTGCGTATTAATTCCTAGCTGCGTTCTAATTAAATGCCTTGAAATCTATCACAATTTCTTTCTATACTTGTACAGAAACATTGTGAGTGCCTTCCTAAGCCTTAAACTGACCTAATACCTAATCACTGCTTTCGGAGTAAGCTCTGTTTGCCCATATAAATGAATAATTACAGAAAATTCGGCAACACTGGCTATACGTAGTCTCAATTATTTAGGAGAACGGGCATACAAATGAAAGTGAAAGAATATATTTGAACTTCAACATGCACATGCCATTTAGCACAGCTCGATGTCTCAGTTTTATAAAACAACCGGTTGAAGTAACACGAAGAGCGGAAGAAATAAAGTATCAACGGGAGAACAACGTACAAGAACTGTACGCCATGGCACACTAAAAAGGAATTTCAAAACAAAAATAAAAAAAAGTTACTTTTGTGTTGAAGAGTGCGTTTGTGTATGAGCAGTATGTGTATGAGTGTTTTAATTTGTATGTGTTTTTATTTGTTGGAGCAGGTCACTTACCCTCTCTTTATAAAACTATACAAAACACACATAAAATAGTGTAAGTTGTTGTGTGTGTGTGCGGGAGTAATAGTGGTATGTGCACTAACAAAACAGCGATAACATAAAATGAAATAAAAAAAAACGAAAAGAATTTAAAAAAATAGAAAGAAAATGAAAATTTAAATAAAATACGTGAGTGCAGTTCTGTTTAACACTACTACAACAACTAAATGTTAAAAAAAAAAGAATAAAAAAAAAACTATTTTTAAAAAACACAATCTTACACGCATCAACGAAAATATTTCGTATTTTTTTTTTGCTTTTTTCTTGTTTTAGTTACATTTCTATGAATGTGTTGTATTGCATATTTGATGGGAAAAAATTGTGCATTAGTAACGGTATGTTCAATTAAATAAACTTTTAATATTGTAATAAAATAATTTTAATAAAACAAAACAAAAAAAGGGGAAATAATGAATAATTAAAGAAAGGAAAGTGTTGGAAAATCTTTAACATTGATGATTACAAAGTCAAGCTCACATATAACACAATTCAATTTAATTATTAATAAATACAATGGAAATTTTCTAATAAATACAATAAAGAATAGTAAAATGAAAGTAACGGTAATAAAGAAGTATAAAAAAATCAAGGAAATTATAAAAAAAATAAAAAGAAAAAATTCTTCCTTTAATAAGTTAAACAAGAAATGGAAACAGTGGAAAAATAATACAAAAAAAAAACCCAAAAACTATTGTTGGCTGCCAGAGAAGTCAATTGAAAGTTATAAAAAGAAAGCATACATACATACCTTACCCACATATAAAATTGAATGTGTCTACAACCAACTTAAAACAAACAAAAAAAAAAACCTCACAAATTCAACCACAAATCCAAACATAACAACCAACCATGCACATGCAGAATAATGCACGCCCAGCTAATTTTTCCTTTATTGTTCCGTTTTGTTGTCTTCATCAGTGTATTGTTTAAATGAGAAACAACAGTAGCATGTATGCATGCATGCATGCATGCTTGTGTGTGTGTTTTTTTAAGCTTGATTTTATACACTCCACGGCGTATACTTGATATTTGTTTCTATACTCGATGCATAGCAACACTTATACGTACGAGTGGTGCTTATAAACAACAACACACACTTGAAAATCTCCTTAAAAGTTCATTTGTACGAGTAGATAAAAGTTTATTATTCAATACAATAAATTAAAAACAAAAACAAATAGTTGGTAACATTCTATTCAACGAAGAGGTTTGATTCTTTGGTAGATTTTAATAAAAGAAGTAAATTTTTGATTATTTTCTTTGTTTCAACTCACAATTTTAAATATATCTTCCATTTTTTAAGACCATACCGTAACATGTGACCGTGGGTCATAATAACGCCACGCGTGACCGTTTCGTGAAATTCTCCCCCTCCTTCAACTCGTTCTGACAGACATTTGTCAGTTGGCTGCTGTCAAAATTTGACGGCCATGTTTAACAGACTATCACATAATTGGAGGGGGAAATGGTAAAAAAAATTGAATTTCATGTACTCTTAATGATATAATGGAGGCTCACCACTATCCACTCCAATGGCAAAAAAATGTCCTGCTGGCTCAACACTGCCAAACGTTCTGATTACTGTGTTAGGTATATTCATCCGATTCAAGTTGAAAATTTTACTTTTGTGGTCTTGCCAAACTCAAATTATGCTTACCACAGGCAAATCATATGGATTTGTTGTAAGATCACTTGGGTCTAAGAAAGCTTTCTGCAGATTTGCTTACAATATACACCAACATCGCATGTTTCTAAGGAATGCACCACACCAAAGACCAAACAACATTCAAAACAGTGAGTTTTTAGACTGCATCGCTGCCAAAGAAAGCTAAAATGGTTTTGCCAATCAATAAATTCAAGATGACTATGTTTTGGAATGCTAATGGCATAATGACGCTTATTATACGAACTTATTGGATCACTTTATTATGAATTTTTTTAGTCTAACAAAAAGGAGAAGATTTTTTTGCTTAAGGACTGTACAAGGATTCACTCATAAACAGTTTCCATAACAAAAATCAATAATTTAGGCTTCGAATTGCTTCCTCACATGATCTATTCTCTGTATTAAGTTTCGAGTAACAATTTCTTGTTTCCAAAACAACTATGTTGCGTGTATTAATTTTATCCAGGAGTGGAAGAAGAGAGAATAGAAAAAGAAGAAGGATTTCATAATTATTTTCATGAGAGATTTTTTTATTAAGCCTATAATTGACTTACAAAATACTTGTTAACTATATAATGGCTTAAAAATTCTTCTTTAGACTATCCTAAAGCCTATAATAGACATTTAAGGGGTTGCGTAAGCAAATTACAGTTTTTAAATACATTTTGCTCAATTAGGTTTAATAAAGCCATTGTAATTGTTTATGAATACGGTTGTTATAATGTGGTCTTTAAGCTTAAAATAAATTATCAAGGGTTGCCTAAGCATTATAGCTTAATTCAGTTTAATAAAGTCATTGTAATTGTTTATGAATACGATTGTTAAAGTGTGCATTAACACGTTTATTAAAATATCAAGTATTAAACAAATATTTTGAAATATTTTAAAGGAACATTTATTTCGAAGGCAGTTTTAATTGACATCATTTCAAACACTTTTTATACATATTGACACAGAAAGAGAATATTAACATGGAATTTTTTTTGTATTTAATTTGACTGCTACATAAATAATCATTTCATATTTCTAATTAGAACATGCAAATATTCGTGTATAACCTTACATTAAAAAAAAAGAATTGATTCAAACACACAGTGTCTCTCTCTATCTCCCATACTCACATGTAAACTAATTTGCATACGAAATATCGTTCTACTCTACATATGCTACATGCGGGGTTTTTTTCTTTTTGTTACTAAAAATAACTTCAAATATTGTCAAGTAAGTAATTAGAGGAGAAGGAAGGAAGGAACAATTACAACAGAAAAGAATAGTTTGTCATTCACAAACATTGTTGTTCGTAAAGGTCGCTCGCATTCACTCATAGTATGGATCTGTCGTCATAAACTGCCATAAAAAAATATTTATCGTTCCGATGATAAATGAGTTTTATTTTATGCGTCGGTTTGTAGTGAAACAACGGTTTTTTTTTGTTGATACTTTAAAAACAAAATGTCATTTGCGGCACTGATAAATGTACTTCTGTTGTTGTTGTTGATTTATTGTTTTTTTTTTACCATTTTTAGTTATATATTATAACAAAAACAGCAACAGTAGCAACGACGTAACAATAGCGAAACACAGTTCAGCACTATTAATTCCATCGTTATGTGTGATGAATTAAATGACCCGCATGGAAATTAACTATAAAAACAACAATAATAATTAAAAAAAAAACTTTTTTATCACTTATTATTTACATTTTTGAGTTCGTTTGTTTTCCGTTTATTTTAAACAAAAATAAGGGGGTGAGGATGGCAAAATTAGTCCATTTGCGGCATAAATACTACATTACCCAATACCACAACCCAATATGCTGTTTCCATGCAATAGAGATAACAACCCTGTCTTTCTAGGACTTGCTATAGTAGGTTTAGTATACAATAAAACGAAATTAGCATTGTCAAGACACTTTCAGTAAAATTTTCGTTGCTATTTTACTCTAATAAAGCCGAGATATAAATATCCATTACTTTCCACCTGAGATAAAGAAACAGCCAGAAAAGTACACAGGATTGGGAGAATTGTGATCAAAGAAGAAAATTCTATCGGAAAACAACATATTGAAGACATTTCAATAAAGTTTTTGCTAGATTCGTAACCATGGATAATTCAAGGATCCTCTACTTCATATAGACAGACAGTGAGGATGGAATCATCCAAAGTAGCTGAAGATAGTTTTATCTGTAGAAGGGCCATAGCGTTTATTTCTGGAATGCGAGTAGAGAATAAAATAATAAATTTTAATAAAAATAATTAACGTCTTGGTCTATAAATCTCAGAAATTCAGATTCGAAACTAAATTAAGGTGATTTCCAGCTAACAATAAGCCCAGAAGACTTCTTAACCCTCAGAAAGGATAATATGAACAACAAGCGATGAGAAAAGTAGATCCCAATAAGAAAGCTGTCTCACCACTATGCTCAATACATTCCTACAGAGGATTTTGTTTGTAGGTAACAAAAGATGGCAACCCTATCATCCTAGAACCTACTATAATAGAGCTAGAATTTACTTCTTTTATTAAATTAAAACGAATCAAAGTATAAATAGAAAGTTGTGTACTGTGATTGACCTTTGTTTTCTAAAGGAAGTAAAATATATTTGTGCGGCTTCAAGATGTCGAAATTACGGTAAAAAGTCTATATTCGCTGAAAAAGAGGCTATTTTTTCTGCCAAACAATGCAACAGTTTACTCAGCCACTATTGAAGGTGGTCAAAATCAATGAATTGTAGTACGAATTCATTTTTTATGCACCTTATTTGACAGATTTAGCTGCCTACGATTGTTTTCTATTACCCAACTTAAAAGAATTTCTCCGGGGTAAAAGATTTGGTAATATTGAGGCATTTGATGGCCATTGTGAATAGCTATACAATAAATGTTGAAGCTTGAGAAATAATCAAAAATTTTCCACAATATGGCATCTCCCTAGTAGTTTCCTTGACTTTTTTCGATTGTAATAGAAATATTATCCAATAAATTATGAATTTTAGAAATTTAACAACAGTTTCGATCAATATTCCGTGTATAAAACAAGAGTCCCTTAAGAAATAAGAATTTAACAAAGAAACAAAATACAAAATAAAGGAAAAGAACTGGGGGGAAAATAATGTAATAAAATTAATAAAAGTAATAAAAATAATTGCGTCTTCATAAGAAATATAATATGATAGAGGGCATATGTAATAACATGCATACGTACTCATGTAAACAGGGATATGGGTAAACAATAAAGTTACATTGTCATGTAATAAATCGTTACCGCGTATGTATATTAACATATGATTGTATGCATATGTATACAAACATGTAGTATACATATGTACATACAGATTACTACTAACAATTGAATTCTAAGAAAAGAAAGAAAGAAAAAAAAATACGAAATTATTTTAAACAATCGAAAAACTATTGTACAACAAAGTTTATTCCCTTAAGGCTTTTCAAAGAAATTACACAAGGGGAAACCGAAACAGTACAAATTAAAGTATCAATTTCAATATTACAAAAATATTTTATTGGGAATATTATTCAAAATGTAAAACAACAGAATAATAATAATACGGCCTTATGAAATCATTACATTACTTAGTATGTATATACTATGGGGCTCAAAATTGGGTTAACACCAGTGAGGTGTTTTTTGTTTGTCTTCAGAGAATTTTTATAAAACAATTTATAACATAAAAACATACGTAAATAATAGTTTATGTTCCGAAAAACAATTCTTTACCTCTCTTTTATGGTATAAAAGCTCACCAAAAACCATACAGAATAGTAATGTAAACACAATTTGTTATGCTCAGCTTTCAAAATACAGTTATCAGTCTGATGTTGTTTCACTTTTGATACTCATTGTACATAAAATATTGACCAAAAAAAAAAGAGTTATCAGTCTGATGTGGTTTCACTTTTGTTACTCATTATAGATAAAATATTGACCAAAAAAAGAAAAAGAAAATCCATACAACTTTGTATGGCCATAATATCATAAAGTTTTTCTGTTAATTTCCATAAATGATTACATACAGGCATACATAACTGCTTACACATATAACGTATAACCTTTTTAGGCATTTTTCCATATTTTACTTTGTATATGTATGTAGTATGCCTGCTACATGCCAAAAAAAAATAAATAAAGAAACAAATGGAAATACGACTCTAATCTTTGTCATATTTTGACATTAATTTGTATGCCTTTTTTTACCTACGGTATCTAATCGCTGTAGTATTTTATTACAAACATATTTTATGAATGTACATACATATTTACCATACATATTTACATATATAAATATATGTATACATATACATAAGTATGTAGAGCATGTATACAATCATGTATTTACATTCAAGCTTGTAATCACATATTTTTTTTCCATGTGTTACACTTGTACATACATATGTATGTACTTATGTATTTTGGATTTCTTTTTTTTTATTTTCTTTTTTAAGCATATTCTCCTCTTGTGTTCATAAATTCATACATTCATGAACATACTTATTGTATGAATATAATCGTATGTGCTTGTCGAATAACAATTATGTCCGTGTTTTCCTTTTTTATTCGATTAAAAAGAAGAATAAAAAAAGAACAAAATGTTCAACCTGAAGTGTTTTTATTTTCAACATCAAAAATACGAACGTTTTAGGGTTTCCTGCCATGCACAGTGGAAGAATTGAACTCGAAAATGTTTTCTGTTTACTTATTTGATTTTACTGGACGTAAAAGGAATGCCTGAAGTTCCCGTAGTCTAGTAGGTAGTGCGTTGGCTTATTAGACGTGAAGCCACGAGTCAAACCAAGTTAGACATTTCCAACAAAAAGAAATCTGAAAAAATATTTCTTCGGCGATTTCCTCTCAGCAGATTTCTGGCAAAAACTCTGAGAGTAAATACAAAATTGCTTTGAAAAGTTTCTCAAAAATATGTCGTTTGGAGTCTACTCATGTATAAAATTAACACACACAAGGAAGGTAGGTCGTAATCCTGACTGAAGGGTTGTAATGACCAATTATGTGTATGTATGTAACAGGAATGTCTGAACGTCCACCTCTTGGAAAAGGAGGTGCTTGAAGAGCTAGTATTTTCATCACTACAGCCAAAATAGCAAACCATTACATTTTCACAAAGACAAAGACAGATGGCTACCCTGTTATTCTAGAATTTGTTTCAGTAGACCAATTAAATAATCAGATCGCCACTTGCAGAACATCCCGAATCTTCTGATCTTTTCTGTCAATGGAAAGTACAACGTTCGTAGAGACAGAGAGAAAGAGAGAGAGGGAATTGATAAGGCTACTAACGGGTAAAATTGTTGGGCCATGTATGATTAAACGTCATATGTCGGAACGTATGGATTTCCTACGTCTTAGTAATTGTAAGAATTGTGATAATAAGGAAGAGGATAAATGTGTTGCACTCATTGAATTATTATATTCCAGCTAGGGTGGTCTAATATCCCCTTAGGATAGGACTTCTCGGGAGTAAATGGTTTGTTTCCAAGTAGAGTGCATTCTTTAATTAGAAATGAATATTGAGAGAGAGAGAGCAATATCTTCTTTTACGCCAAGATTTTATTTGAGCAACACCAATACCGGTCAATACAGATAAGGATGGGGACACATACTTATAAAAAAAATAAATCCTAGAACTAACACAGGTGAAGCTAGATATTTTCTCTTTTATGAAATACTCTATGTATGTGTGTATGTATGTATGTATGTATGTATGTATGTGTGTATGTATGTATGTATGTATGTACATAAGTATGTATATATAAACATAGGTGTATATACATAAATACCACAGTGTATACATCCACTTAAACACTTACATGAGTACCCATTTGAAATAAGACCGAATAACAACAACACCTTGAGTCGATTTGTCACATAAACACTTAGTTTTGAAAACATTTATTCTTGACACTTGTAAGTGAGAGTAATAAACCCAACAAACCATTCTACTATAATTAAAATAAGAGTCTACTCAGCACTTAATAAATCTGATTAAATAATAAAGAACTGTTTACGTAGACGTTTCTTTTAAAGACACCTCATGTCAATATCGTACTAAAGGAAGCAAAAGGATTTGTGAGTAATTTTATGTTTTTCCACTAAAGTAAATCCCTAATTTCATTAAATTCTCTACGGTGGCAAATACAAGTGTAATGAAGCAGGATTAAATGCTTAGAGAAATGTAAGCAATATTTTTGTAGTTGCACTTAGCGGCTTTAAGTCTTCTGTATATCCTTGTGTAACACTTAAGGATGATATTCTATGGTTTTGAAGTCAAAATTATGATTTTAAAACTGTTTTAACTTTAATTATCACAAAGAAATTTTAATTTAAAGGAAAATAAAATCCCATACACTTCCATGTTTGGGCTTCTTATATCCAAAGAATCTTAAACTTGTTTTCTTTTTTCCTCCTTTTTTTTATTCGTTTTCAATAAACAAGTGGAGCTGGAAGTGGAAGTGGAACTGTGTCAGTTACCATCGTAAATGTCTTTATAAAATACGGTCTGTTGTGTACACAAAAGCCATAAAGTGATTGTATATCTCTGCGTCCATGCCTTAATACAACAGCAGGAAAATGTTTTATAAAATCAACGTCAACAGCAACAATGGCAACAACAGCAGATTCAACAAAAGCAAAATTCCTGAAATACTTTACTGTCTACAAGGATTTCGTACAGGAAAAGTTTTCTTGTTTTTTCTTTAACCACTTTTCAATTTTCCAATATCTGTTGTAAATTGATATTTTTTTCCTTTTTTATTATGTACAGTTAGCTATTTAACGGAATTTTTATAAAAAAAATGCTCTCAAAAGGCATTTTTGTTACATTATCAAAGCAAATCTTTTGGCTTTGCCACAAACAGGGGTACTGTTATTAAATAAATACATTGGGTATAGATTTTTTTGACAGGCCATGGACAGGGTCGGTTTTGACAGGGATCTTCTCTAGAGATAGCTTTCATTGACCTTCCCATGACATTTGTTCTTGTGTTATTAATGCTTGGCTTATTTAATCGGGGAATTGAAGTCTCTTAATTTTTTAAATACGAATTCCGAAGGAAGATGACTTTGGTCAAAGTTATTTGCCAAAGTTTAGTAAGCTTAAGAGGATTTCTAAATCCGTTTATGGCTTTGAATAGCTGATTTTGCTGCAGAGTATCATAAGCTTGATATAAATTTGTAAAGATGTGAAAGGCATTGTTTCAGATTTCAAGGGTTTTATCATCTGAGTGTGAAACATTCGATCAGTTGAAGAGCGACCAGGCATGAAACCATTTCGAATGATACAAAAGACGGGAAATTTTAGTATGATGTACACTATGATCGTAACTTTTCAAATGGAATACGTTTCCATCGTTGGACTTAATAAAATTGTCATGGATAATTAATATCAGCTCAAGGTTAAAGAAGGAAAGGGCAAATGCATACATACATACATAATTGGTGATTCCAATTCAATAATTCCTTCAGCCAGGATAACGACCTAGCTTCTCACACCACTTACGTTGTGTGTGTTAATTTTATACATGAGTGGCGGGACCTACAGCTTAAAGTCGAGTGCGAACGACAGATTTTTGAGAAACTTTTTCATGACAATTTCATTTCACGCTCAGATTTTTTGCCAGAAATCTGCTGAGAAGCCCTAGGATTTGAACCATGGCTTCACGACTAATAAGCTAACATGCTAGCTACTAGACAACGACGACGTCAGGGGCAAATGTGCCTAATTTATAATTTTTTTTTTTGAATCTTTACACGAAATTTAGTTGCTATCAATGTTAGGCAAGCCCAAAGCAAATGTCATAACTTAAATTTTGGTTGAATTCAATTTAAATTCAAAAGATTACGGGCTTATCGGGTTAACGTCGTATGTATTGTTGAAAATATAAATGCCTTGATAGTTGTTACACTCTTTCCTGCCTCCTTCTTCTAACATGGTTTCGGAGTTCCAAATTTTAGGCAGCAGCTGATAGAAATCATTGCCTGTTGTCAGTACTCTTATGCATTCCCTTGATTGTTTTTCATTGCCTTGATTGTCGTTGAAACTTGATGTAGAGATAGCATCTGTTGTTCTCGATGATATAATAGATACACGTGTATAGACTTGTATGTATGTATACACTTGTATCTATACATATATACATATGTACATATAGTACATATTTATTCGTATACAGAAATAAATGTTGAATTTATGTTGAAAATTGTATTCAACATTCCCTTTATTTGTGTTAATCTTTAACGAAACAAAGGGTTTAAATAACAACAGCAGCCAACAGCTTTATTTTTTTAGAAAGAGAGAGAGAGACAGAGAGAGAAATTTAATGTTATTAATACAACATGATTCCTTTCTTTTTATGTTTGTATGTTTATGTATATGATTAGGATAAATCTTTTGTATATAAGACGTATGGTATATCCATCGAATACAATACGTATATACAGTGCGTATGGATAATACAGGCTATATATATATCGGTCGTAAAAACAAACAAATAACTTAACTGAATCAAAATTTTATGACGTCGTCGTTATCAATTTATTGTTAATTTTTTTTCTCTTTTTTTTTTGGTTTACCATTAAGTCAGCGTAAATCAAAATTGCTATAAACTTTACGACATGAAAATATGATCTTAAAAACACACAACTTTTATGATTTAATTTAAAATTTTATTAATGACAGGGTTTACATTGCAATTAATCGGAAATAAAATTCGAATTTACAATTAAATTTTATAGGCAATAAGATTCAGACTAACGGATCCATGATGTAAAGAGTGTTCAAGAAAAAATTTGAACATATTTTATGGGCATGGCTTTTATTGTGATTGCAAGTAATAATAACCGTTATTTTGCTTTTGTACAACTATAACTCTTGCCTAAAATTTCTCAGCCATTCCAATAGTCTACTGAGAGCAAGGATTCTATGCAAATTGTCAAATTTTTTCGTGCACACTCCTTGCATATTTTCTTTGGCTGTGTTTGGCCTTGATTCCATTGACAAAAGAGTCAAAAAAATAACTTTACCGTTTTATACTTTTAATTATTATACTTTTTAAGGTTTAACCAAACAAGGTTAACATTTTTATGAAGCAATTAAATTATATTTTTATGTGAGTTTATTTTTTTTTTCATTTCATTTGTTGGTTTTTTTTTTCTTTTTTTTGCTATTTTTATGTCTCATTATATTAAAAGTTTAAATGACATTTTAATAAGAATCAATTTGGTAAAGGTCGAAAACGCAAGAAAAACCATCACGAGTTACCCTGTAAAAATCGGACTGTTTATTGAAAAATAAAAGCCATAAAATTTAATAAATATGGAATTAAAATAAAAATTCTTAACAAATCTTGTCATAAAAGCAATAACAAGCTTATATTGTTGCTTTTAACTACTCTGTAATTTGGATGAAAAATATTCATTTGTATTGTAAAGCCCTGTGGGATTTATTTCTTATACTATATGCCACACCACAATATAAATTATAAACTGAAATTTCTAAATCTATGAAGTATGAATATGACTTGCAGGCAAACTTCACAACATTGTATGCGAAAGATAACAAATGTTCTTCATTTTATTTCACACGAATTGCATTAATTAAATTAGTTTACACCACATGTAATAAAACAATGTATATTGATTGGGAAATTATAGAAATTAAATGGTTGGAAAATTGTTATTTGCACTGTAATTATTATTATTTGTTTATTATATATGCAACCAAGAAATAAAGAGAATTTAAAACCCCATAAATAAAATGAGTAAACAAAAGACAAAGAAAAACGAATTGAGTTGCAGACTAATTGTAAACAGTGGAATTTAAGACAAGCATAATGATGAAGTAAACATGAAAAATGAAATTTTAATTAAGAAATAAACACAGTGGTGTTTGATAAAATAGAGTCACCCTAAACCCAGCTATTCAAAGCCAAAAAAAAGCTTTAAAATTTTATTAAAACATTTGATTCTTTGATCTTTTTGATTGTAAAAACAATTATTACAACAAAAAATGAAAATTAATTTTATAATGTCTACGGCAACAGATTCTAGATTGATAGGGTTGCCATTTACCATTGCCTAGAAACAACACTTGCTAAGAAATTTTCTTGGGTTGTTGTATATAGCGTAGGACTTTCTACAAATGATGGCATGCAGGACTGTTTAAAGGACTTGACTAAAATCCCAACCTCATAGCTCCATCTACAACAGAAAGCAAACAAATTTCACTAATGGTTCTTCAATGGTTTCAGAAATTTTATTTCCCTTCAAATAACTTATTTAGACAATCTATGTTTCTTTCACACCTAATAACATCAATAAAATTCTTAGCAAAAAATTACGAAAGAAAATGTTCTCCTTCTTACAGCTTTTTTTTCTTTTTATGAACTTACTTAGCATTTCCCTTAATTTTAATTTGCTTTGTTTCAGTTTCATTAATCAAGTTTATTCCAAATAAATGTTCAGTTTAAAAGGTACTAGGATAACAGTGTTGCCATCTGTTGAATATATTACTTAGTAGGAATGTAAATATTGTTAGAGTATTGAATTCCTAATAGAAGAATAAATCTTACTACATTATTATCACATGGTTTACAAAATAAACTGTCGCTCCGTACTGGGAATTCTAAATTAATTTAGTTTTCCCCAGATGGAGTGGTAGGATAATGAGAAATATATCGCATTTACAGCGCTGTTCAAGTATAATATGAGAAAAAGTGGTATTTTCCATATGTTCCGTCTGCTCATATTTCGTGGAAAGTTAGTCTAGAGGCACTGGAGCCATCCGGTCGGGCTGTAAGTGCACAGTTCGATAGTGTGGAATCAAGAAACCACTGCGGAAATAAAAACAATAGGGCTAGGGAGGTGAATATCTCTCAAAAGACCATGAATTATTAAAAAAATGGGCGGGATGTGGTGCTTTTAAAAGCCGTATAGAAGAGTTTTTGAATGTATCTTTGAAAAGAATTTAAACATCTTTTTGGTTAAGTACGCTTATAATTTGTTTGTCGATGAAAAATATGTTTACCGTGTAGAAAACATAATTACTTTCCTTCTAGACGGACTTTTAAACGGAAAATTTCTTATACTGTATTTAGAAGGCCAAATATTTCATGGGCGAAGTCTATAACGCATCACTTCAATCAGTACTTATGAACAAATAATTAAGGAACTCACTTTATACTTTTCGTCTATAAAAGCCAAACTTTTTTTAATTTAAGTTTGGTTTTTATATGCTGATTTAAAATAAATTGAAATCCTGAATTCATCTTTTTATGACATATGAAGTGAAAGAATAAATAACAGCTCCCCACAAATAACATTCTTTTCAATTTATAATGCTTTCATAATAAATTCCATGTTTTTAATTTAAATCATGTTTTCTGTTTGGTTTGAATTTATTTTTTCTTTTAAAAGTTTTGTTGCCTCTTTGTTCAAAAAAAAAAAAGAAAGGAAATTATTTCGTATGCAGTCGAATGTAGATCTTTCACAGGGTTTTTATCTATAAATACCAACTCTATAGACACTTTTACGTAAACAAAAATTAAATACTATGCCCTTAAGTAAATATGTAAATACACACGTACACGTACACGTACATATATACAATTTTTATCGTACATGTCTGAACAGTTATTATAATGAATGACCAACAGTTTTCAGTTTTCATTTTTTTTTCTTTAACATTTTCAACGTTTGTTGGCATATGTGTCAATAAATGTTTTATTGACATCACTGACAGATGTCGTTTAACTCATTAAATTGAGTTTCTTTATCTACACACAGACACACACACACACTATTACAGCTCTCTGACACTTGGAAACCTTCTCAATTTTAATTCATTCAAATCCATACCAAACGAGATTGCAAAACAAATTCAAGAGAAAGCAAAACAACCTTTCTTCCTTTCCATTTACAATTAAAGCCAACGACAAATCCAATGTACCTTCCACAGTTGCCTTCTCTATGAAATGAGATTGTGTGTGTGTGTGTGTAAATGTAAGGAATTTCATTTTACAGGTGCTTAAACAATACAATTCAATACAAACATACATATACACATACAAATACACATTCATACACTTTCACAGCCATTTCCATTTATTTGATCATTCAAGTGTGTTCCATTTTTCCAATTGATTTTGTGTTTTTTGTTTGTTTTTTTCGGTTTTTTTCGGTATTTTTTCTTTTTTGTTGTGAACACAGAAAAAAATCCTTAATACTGCACGCAGACACGTAATTATGACTGCAAACTGCTTTTAATCTATCGCACAAAACACGCTTGTTTATATCATTTTAATATTTAACGTCACATTTCACAGCCAATAAAAAATAATTTGAAAATCTGTTTACGTTTTTAAAAATTTATTTACGGAGGGGATTTCCTATTTTTTTTTTGGAAAAAATTTTTTTCAACAACAACAAAATAAAACCGAAACTGAAACAGAATTAAATTGGATTTAATGAATCGATAAGTATTGTTGTATTGACTTTGATTTATTAAATGCATGCATCATATGTACATACATGTTAATGCATACATACGTACATCTGTACAAAGTGTAAAATATTAAGAAATTTGGTAAAAATAAATGGAATAATTTTTTTATTTAATACCAAAGCAAGGCGAATTCATTCTAAGAGATGACCGTAATAATACAATAAATACAACAATATACAACCAACAGGCATTTTGTTTTTGTTAAAATGTAACCATCTTGTCAAAAAAATTAACCCTTAAACCTACTTAGGAAATTAATTACGGCAATTAAAATAAAAAAATTAATTTTATATACTGAAAATTCGTACGTACACAATAGTGCAGCACCTATAAATTAAAAAAATTATTTCATACAGTCAATAACATTTCCATTTACCTAAAGAACGTTGTCTTTATATGGTCATCGAGAAAAATGGCAGCGGCAAATGTTATTTCTTACTTGCCATAGTTTAGGCACCTAGTTAGAGAGACCGAATTCTTTTTTTTTTGGTAATTCATCACTCGTCTAAATAAATATAAGTATAGTAAATTTAGGTTGTAGATTAAAAGATATAAATATATATAAGGTTAAGGGCTTAAATATTGTTAATCATCTTGCAAAAATTTTAATATAATTGGCTTTGCAAAAGTAATCCTGAAGAATTTCTAGTGCGTATCGTTAAGGATACATGCGGTACATATGAGGGTTTATGAATACGAAATTGATTATCGGAACAAAATACACAAAAAACAAAAAAAAAATTTGACAACGACGATACACCACGGCTGGCTTATTAAGGCCACCTTCTATGAATTCGCCTTGATACCAAAGCATCAAATTTTGTGCGCTGAGTTTTTATTGATGGTAGTCACTGTAAAATTGATTTCAAAACTAAAAGAATTTCAACTTCTGTGATAATATTATTAGAAATTAAAATTCATTGACTAAAATGTAACCAAACAAGCAATTTAGTTGGTACTCTGTTAACTTATTAGCCATGAGGTCACATGTTTTCAAACCCCAGGTCTGGCATCTCCAACAAAATGAAACTCTTTTCTACAATGTGGAAAAAAGACCCACAGTAAAACTAAATATTTTATTATAAACAATTTATTAAAACAAAGTATATTTTAAATGAATAAATTATACACTGGTATACACTTTGAATTGAATTGAAATGAATCCTCTTTTTTCTTCCATGTGAACACTTTCATGCTTTAATTAACTTGTTTTTAAACGGACATACATTTTAAATTGTATTAAAAAAAAAACAAAAAAAAAATATTAAAAAAGGCTTTTAACAAACTTTTAATAAAAACAAAAAACAAAAGAAAAGAAAAATAAATTCATTTGCCTCGCAGCAAAATTTTCCCACAAAACAGCCATTAACAGAAATTAAACTTTCATTTCAAACGTAAATTCTATAGAAAACAAAAGGATATTCCAGTCACCCAAATATAGAATGAGAATTAAAACAAAACAAAAAAAAATATAACAATAAACAAAGAAAGAAAAAAAAAGGAAAAAGGAATAAAAAATTATAACATGATTAATTCAATACAATTAAATAAATAAAATGGGTCTTTAAAAGAATTATTATTTTACCTTCAGTTCAGTGCATTTACATTTACACAATGAAACATTTCAGGTCTCTGTTGTGAATATGAATGTGTGTTTTTACACCTGTTTTTGCAATGTAATCTACCTTAGTTAAGAGGTGCTAAATTGTAACACAATTTAATAATTTCTTCTTCAACACCCTATGAACTTTGTGTTGTTCTGATATGATATTACAACCACTGAAGTACCCTACCATCAAGAGAATTTTATTGAGATCTTCTTGGTCATCCTGGTTTCGTTTTTTCTTGCAGCTTGTAAACAAGTTCATATGGCCATTGCTAACTATGCTTTTTTCCTCTGTTTGAGTTTCATTAATCAAACTTTCTAAACAAAACTTAGGAGATTGATCCGGATTGCCATCCATCATTGTCTAAAAGCAATGTCTTTTAAGAAAATCTATAAAATTGTTTGCAGGTCAGTGGCAAGGAAATTTGCTTATTGAACCCCTGATTTCCCTTTTAGTGGCTGCTGCATGCCTCTTATTTTAATGCGTAATAAATTAAGTGCTTCTGTCTGTGAACCATATTTGACCTTGAGATACTTTGACCACGATGCCTTTGCCATTCTTTTCCTTTTTAAATATTTTATAGAATTTTGATAAATAAATAAATGAATAAACAAATGAAGAATTATTGTAAATTCAATGAATTTATGTTTATTTTATAAATACAAAACCAGATTGCTATCGAAATGAAAACCAAATTTATTTAATAATCCAACCGAAAAATTTTATTAGCAATGGTTAAAGAGATTTTGAAGATACTAATTTAACTTTTAAATGTTTATGTTGAGTAACAAAACTAAACAGATTTTTGTATCGATGTGAACATTATTGAATTCTATCTCAATGTTAATGCTTAGTGCAGGAGGAGAGGTCTCTCTCTATCTCTCTCTCTTTATAGTATGTCTGACTTTGAGCAAAGCAGTCTCCTCATAAAATATTGTGCTTTGCAGTTTTAATCGTACGAAAAGTCCCTGGTATCCTATACATACATACATAACTGGTCATTACAACACTTCAGTCAGAATTACGGCCTAGCTTCCCACACCACTTATGTTGTGAGTGTTAATTTTATACATGAGTGGCTGAACCTACAGATTAAAGTCGAATCACAACGACAGATTTTTGAGAAAGTTTCCATGGCAAATTAATTTACTCTCAGAGTTCTTAGCAGAAATCTGCTCAGAGGAAGTCACCTGTCCTGGGGTTTGAACCGAGGCCGCATGTCTAATAAGCCAACACTCTTTTTAATACCTAATAGACTACGTTGACTTTTCTGAGATCGTGTAGCTACCCGAAACAGATTTAGGTATGAACATCACCTTTGTTTTCTAACATAGGACGTTCACTCTACTTCGTAAAACTGCCCAATTTTTTTCTGAGAAAAGCTTTTAACAGCTTCTAAAACCATATTTTTTTGGTTGTTTCTGAAACATACTTCACAATTTCTTCACTCCATAGGGGAAATAGGTATTCATTTATGGATGTAGGACTTCCTCTGCTATATCCATCGGTTTACCTTCATCATGCATTAGGGGACTCAGTCTGAATGTGTGTTTTTAATAGAAATTTCTTCAAATTCGATACATCCTTCGCTGAATAGCTTTCAGGAGTTCTATTTCACTCTCCATATTAATAATTGGCATCCCAGAGAGTCAATAACTTTTTAAGTTTCTTTCCCAGTTCTTCAGATTTCCTCTGTTACCCAAGTTTTTTTCTAAGAAAATTTCCTTTCACGAACTGAACAACTCTTTTCGAACTACTTAACTAGAGCATCACTAATCAACGTCCAGTATGCTTGAAAAACCAAGAGTATTTCGTGGTTGACTGCTTCTTATCAGATTTTGGATTTTTTTTTTTCAGTTGGGTGGTTGATTTCGGAATCTTATAAGAACAGTTTGTGGTCGATCAATTGTGAAGATGGTTGGAGACCATAATCCATTCTGGAGTCATATATTTTCCAAACGTGATTTAAAAGTATTTGAATTGTAAAGGTAGTTGCTGATATTTTATTCTTTTTAAGACGAGTATACTCGTCTTAGCTGAAAAACACCTAAGCAGGCGGAGAAGTTCTTGGAAGCAAACTTAAATCGTTAAAGAGTTCAATAGAAATCATGCCAATCATGGATTCCAAGTTGTTTGCTTATAAATTAAACTTGAACAAGATATTTTATTTGAATAAATTGTTGTCTTTAACAGAAAAAAATCCATATTCCTTGATTAATTTGGGCATGGATTTAATGAAAAAGAAGTTTCTCTTCAATTGTGCTAATCTTTGAATAAATTATTTACAAAAACTTGTAGGTTTTCATTTTTTTTTTTTTAATTTTCGTGTATTATTTATAAATATTCTGAATTATTAGAATAAATTCCGTCTAAGAATCATGCCAATGGCAAAGGCAAAAAACAAAAAAAAACAAAAGAAAAAAACCTTCTATTATTTATTCTACTGCCTTAGAGCGAGAACTTTCAAGACTAAAAAGGATAAGCACATTAGAATTTCGTTGAATAAAATTTTTATATTTTTGCTTGCAAATTAATGTAAATATTCTCCAATGTACGGGTGTGGGTAGCATGTTGATTGATAAGTTTAAACATTAGCATTGAAATCTTGAAAAAAAAAATTATGAAAAAAAAAGGTTTACCCAGCCTCCTTTACAACAGTTTTGCTGGCAAAAGGTCTTTGAGTAACTTATTGCCGCTGAGAAAGCTTTTCGTATCTATCGCCCAACCACTCGTGCACAAATTCTTTCCACTCATGCATAAAATTAACACAAATAACATGGATGGTGTGAAAAACTAGAACATAATCCTGACTAAAGATTTGTATGTACATATATACGTATGTATGTATGTATGGGTAATAAAAACACAATCAAAAATTATTGCCTGTGGAATAAAATTTATTATTGCCTTCAATTTTTTAACGTGCCCACAGCCGTCGCAAGGCATTTGTATACGCTTAACCTTATTGGTTTCCGTTTTTATAAAAAAAACTCAACATATTTAGCACTTGATTAGCTGGAAACACTTGATTTATGAAACTGAAATTGAGAAAATATTTTCTTATTTGTTTTTCTCTAATGAAACACAGAGTTTTCTTCAGTCATCATGACTTTTTAGCTGGCAAAAAACAATCCTTGTCGTCTGGTCTTGAGAAAACCACAGAGACCGTTTCGATAATGCTCACCATTCGCTGTAATGGCAGTTCCTTGCTTATTTCAAAAGAAATAAATTCCAATACTGTAGTCAGCGTGTAAACAGCCATGTAAAGGATGCTTCCAGCTCATCTAAGTCTATCAGTCGTCTTAGCATATGAGATTGCCTGCCTCTTTTGCGATTACAGTATGAATTCTAGTCCAGAGCTAAACGTGAAATATTGTACTGGAGCTTCCTTAACGTATGCGAAATTTGCATTCATTTGCGGCGACAGATTTCCAATGATAAGTGCTTCGTAGACCTTTAGCGATAGTATTCATCCAGAAGATGTGTATGATTTCTTGTTGGCAAGGATTAATTTTGACATGCAGGTTTGGCAATCCCAAATTCCAAGTTTCACAGTCTTAAGGAGCCAACAATTTTATTCTTGATGTTCCTTGTAATGTAAATGAACCCACTTATCTTCTTTCTTTGGCAGTGATGCTGTCTAAATAACAAAAAGGGTTCCGCATTATTTAATGGGATCATTAAGATCTTTGCGTAAAATTTTCAAGGTTGTTGAAGGACGAATAGACACTTCGGCCCTCTGTTTAAGATTTCGTACTGCTACGGCAATATTTTCTTCGCTACACTCATTTATTTGTATTGTTGATGGTTCTGACACAAGAAGTCTAAAATTAGGGCACGAATTGTTTGTTCACGAGATCGATTATGTTTGTCTTCAAATGGATGCAGTATTGTATGAACTTCACGAGCAGATTTATTTATTTTTTCTTCATAAACTTCCATCATCTGGAAGTGTTGTTCTAGCGTAAGCGATTCATGACAGGACTTGCCATACCATACATACATACGTAATTGATGATTACAACTCTTCAGTCAGGATTACAACCTAGATTCCCACAGTACTTATATTGAGAGTGTTAATTTTAGTGCCGCGACCTACAATTTAAACGAATTTTTGAGTTTTCTTGGAGTATTTGCCAGAAATCTGCTGAGAGACAGTCGCCGAAAAAATATTTTTTCATATTCCGTTTTGTTGGAGATGTTTGACCTGGGATTTGAACCTAGGTCTTACGTCAACACACTATCTACTAGACTACGGCGACATAGTTACTGAACCATGCCTTACTGAACTGATATGTCAGGCATAATTTAATGTTCTCAGCTGTTATCGATGTTGATCGATGTTGATGGTTCTCACGCATCTAAAAAAAATTGCCATTAAAGAGCCCGAGGGATCTGAAAGCCATGGCTGTTGGTGAGTGCTTTTAAAAACCGCATTCATTGAAAGAGTTTAGTCGATTAAAATATATATTTAAAACGCTTAAAAGATATGCAAAGTTAGACTATCAGTCTATCAGTATAGGCATGAGTATTTCTGTTGTAGAGAAGGTAATAAAAATATTTTTTTCAATGAAACACAGGTAAAGAATTAAACCCAAAAATACCGATTATCTATTAAATATTGAATCAACTGTATAAACAATGCCAACAACAATAACAAGTCAACAATTTCAAATTTATTGAGGTTTTTTTTCCGAAAGAAATGCAAATTTTATTACCTTTTCCTTGTATAAACAAAACATTTATTCTTCTTCTTTTTTAGCATTCTTGTTCTTCTCATTTAAATAAATATGGGCCATGTTCGGTGTTTATTTGTTAGATTTTAAATGCATGTGTGTATGTATGTATGTGTGATACTAAAATTTATAGAAAAAATAAACAATAAACAAAAACGAAGACAACAATATTGTTTTAATCTAAACAAATTAAAAAAAATACAAAAGAAAAAAGAGAAAATAAGAATAGGAAAATGTAACACAACGAAATTAAACAAAAGAGAGAAAGAGAGTAAACAAAAGTAGAGAAAACGAAGAAAAATAACAACGTTTCGAGGGTAAATACAAATAGAAAAAGGCGAAAGCAACAGTCACAATAACAATAACAATTCAAAACTAATCAGTCAATTAATATTGGCAACTAACTTATTGATAAAATATGATAAAAAACCCAACAACAACAACAAATAACAATTTATTGTATTAAAAAGGAGGGGACAACGCCTGCATATACATACATACATAGAAAATAAAAGAAAATTTAATATGTTACACGATATTTAAAAATTTTTGTTTTTGTTTTTTTTTTCTTTTCAATGTTTTATTACAAACAAAAAGAAAGAACCTTCATAGCTTTAAATTTTGGGGAACAAAATTAATAAAAAAAAAACGAAATAAGCCTCAAAGAGATTAAAAGAAAAACAACAACAACAACAACAACAAAAAAGTCAAATAAAATTCAAAGACTGATTTATAACCTATTTATTGTATTACAAAAAACAAAAACCGCCATCATTTATGATTTTTATTTCATTTTTTAAATTAAATTCAATAAAAATTTCTTCTTCTTGTACTACAACAAAAAAAAAAAATTTCATTTGTTAAACAACTTTAAAGATGAGCGTAGTGGGAACGCATTTTCGTTTTTTCGTTGTACGAATATGAAATAATGAAATGCCATTACCGCCAGCAAGTTGTCAATTTGCTAAATATTAACAACAACTACAGCAAAGCTTTTAAGCAACAGCAGCAGTACAACTAGTTGATGGAATTTCAATAATAGCTACATAGCAACAACGACAACGACGACAGTGACAACAAAGCACGAGAAGGAAAACAAACAAACAAATTTCCCAAAAAAAAAAAATCAATTTTATGCTCATCATAGAATTTTATGCTCATCATTAGAATTTTGCCAGCAATAATAACAACAACAACAACAACAACAACGATAAAGCAGTTTCATTATTATTATCCTCACAAATCAAATTAAAAACAGAAAAATAAAGAGAAAAACAACGACATTATCTGCAGCAGCTACAACAAACATTATATGAAACAACATGTTCGTCTTCATCATTATAATTTTAATTGTAAATGCCTGTATAGCCGGTAAGTGATTTTCCTTTTATTTTTTCTTAAATTTTCCTTCTTCTATTCAACTTGCTATAACGCACGCCTATTGTATTGTATGGCATAGCCAGCCAGTCCATTATCTCTAATATCCTTAACATTTACTCAAATTAGCAACTATTCAGCAACAATTGTCGTTTATCCAAATTGTGAATTTCCTTTTTCGTAACATTTAATGGCCCGCAATAAAATGTGGAAACCAAAAAACACCAAAAAAAAAACAACGAAATTTTCTTAAAGAAATTTTTTTTTTTGGGAAAAGCTCTTTTCACCCAATTTTTTTCTTCTTCTTGTATTTCTTTTAGCGGATGTGACTATAATTTTGTAGAAATTTTCTTCAAACTTGTTTTGATTTGCTTTCATCCTCTTTGCTAACGCTGTTGAAAAGTCTTTAAGCTGCTTTAAGTAGTGGATGAATAAAATTATATGCTAACACGCAAATAGATTGTTAACTATTGGGATGTATTCCCAACAAAAATATTTATCGAAAACGTATACATACATACATAGTATAGAGGGTAAGAGTATTTAAAGGACCATAGTAATTGGATGGGTATAGGGAAGAACGCTAAGCACAATTAACAAATTTAATGTCCACAGAGTTGAGAACAAAACAACTACGTTTACGTACATGAAAATCGTGCAGCAGTAAACAGATTAAGGCAACTTTGAACAATAATTTCTTCTGAAGGAAGACGCCCACAGCTCTTTACATTTTTTAGAAGGTCATGGGTAAGATTTAAGCTCTACAAGCTCTTTTGGGTCGTAAGGAAGCCATGCTTTGCGGTGTTCATGTTTGGTCCGATCCAAACGATGTGCAAAAACTGGCATCACTGCATGCTGCTGCTGATAAACAGAGCTCGCAGGCAGTCAGCGGTCCTAATCGCCAGTATAAACTGTTCTAGTCCAACTAAGGCATTATTTGCTGTACTCAATATGCTCCATTCTTGCCTTCTATTAAAGTAAAAGGCTGAGCCGGTGGCAATAAGACTCAATGCAGTAAAATGGCCTGGCAAAACTTGAACTGTGAGCATGATACGCGCCGTAGTCTAGTAGGTAGTGTGTTGGCTTATAAGACGGAAAGCCACCCCAAACCCCGGGCCAGATATTTTCAACAAAACGAAAAAAGAAAAAATATTTCTCCTGCGACCTCCTCTCAGCAGATTTCTTGCAATAATTCTGAGAGTAAATAAAATTGCCATGTAAAGGTTCTCAAAAATCTGTCATTCGGAATCGATTTTAAACTGTAGATTGCGCCACTCATGTATAAAATGAACACACACAATATGGGTGTTGTGGGAAGCTGGAATGTACAGGCATTAATGGGAGGCTAGTTAACCTCACCAAAGTCCCACATAAATGGCAAATTCCAGTATTGTACTCAGCTGGATGATCCCAGTACTCAGAGGTGTTAGACAGTGTTGCATTATGTCTCCCCTACTGCTCTTTAAAATACTCCTGAACATAGTTATGAGGAAACTAGGAATAGTTTTGTGGCTTGGTTATCTGATACAATATTAAGACTTTGTGGACTACACATGTGATGTCTCCCAGATAGGAGGAAATGTCAAACAAACTAAGCGCTGTTTTTCAAATCATGGCCATTTGATTGAAAGAAAAAAAACGGATAACATAAACTGGCGGTCGATTGTAGAGTCCCTATGTTTCCTACATGAGCGAGATGGGAAAATATATGTATGTTTGTATACATAAAACCTAATGATTTATAAAATTCTTCTTAATTTGTTTTAATTTTAATTCTAAAAATTTCAAAACAAAATTTCCCAGAAAACTATCTTCATATCCATTGCCATGGCATTCATCCCTGAATGGAAAAATTCAAACATGAAACATGAAAATATCAAGACTAAGTGCTGTAATAGCATGTTTTGTTAGATTTAAACGAAAAGATAATTATTAAGATTGTGTTAAACAAAGAAGCAGAAAAGGTCAAAAGATTACACATTTTCTTTCCCAATAGAATTGTTTAAAATTTCAACAGAAGAACAAAGAGAAAAAAAAAAACTAAGAAAATAAATTTAAAGAAATTGTTTCCTGCAACTGACACCGCATTTGAAAATGTAATTAAACGGGCTGGCGTCTAAAGTAAACGATAAAAAAAGTAAATTTAATACTTAAATGGCTGCTGAAATGAAATTAATACGAAATTTCAGACAATTTTCTTAGGAAACGAATTATAATTTTTTTAATTTTTATATTATTCGCTCTCGAACTAATTTTTATAAAATGTTTTCAATATTTCAATTAAAAACAAAGAAATTTCCAAATTGGTAAACTTATTTTTTTTTTGTTTTATTAGTAAACTTAGTAGTTGAGTCAACGAATATCGAAAATGTAAAAGAAAACTAATTTTTTCTTTCCTTTAGAGGACATTAGGGCTGCTATAAAGCATTACACTCATCTTCTTATTGTTTCTTTGCTTTATTTTCGTCCAATTAATTAAGTTTTTCCAAGCAAATGATTGTTAGCAATTCCTGTGCTACAGCAACCACTTTGCAAAAATAGCCATTAGAAAGGCTAGGTTAGCTAAGGTGCCGGGCACTTAAGCTAGAGGTTAGAGGACTATTGCGAGACTCAAATCAATATCTAATCTTTTAGGAAACTAATCTCTTTAGGAAACCATACCGCTTCCAATATAAGTCCCAGTATTGCAGACTACTTTACATTGGAGAATTCAGTCAAAGTTGTTAGAAAATTAGACAACAATAACCTACTTCCCTAGAACTTAGTCTTACACCTCTTACGAAAGTCATTCAATGAAATAAAAAGTCCAAAAACTCAAGTTTGCCAAGTCTATACCTAGTTGGGTAGCCTGTGAAAGCTGCAATACAGTGTTGGATGGCCTTGTGATAGAAGAAAAAAAAGACAATCACTCCTCTTCTTATCCATAGCAGTTCTACAGGGTATAGTAATACTCCGTGTGCTCCCATGCTGCAACAAAGATGAGAATTCCTGTAATACTACCAGAGAATTGCCAGTTTTACTGAAGTAATCGAGAATCCCATGCCCTGTAATATGTCAGAAATTGTAAGCTATGTAGTAACCCTGATCACACTACCAGCAACGAAATTTCAAATGAAATCCCTACCTTCTTGAGAAATCCTATATCATTCACGGAGGCGGTCGGATATTGTAATGAAGTTTGTAAAGACTTGATCGCAGCTTGGCTGTCTAAGCAGATCAGACAATTTTCAGGTAAGATTCTATCACCCAACTGGCGTCATGGCACTTTCAATATGATCACGAACTTCGCCTGGGGCAACCTACCAGTGTATATGAGAGTCTAATGCCAGAGTTGTTAATATATATGCCACAGGCTACTTTGACCATAATTTTAGAGCCGACAGTATTCTTTCTAGGCAATGATAGGTGGGTAGCTCTATTGGTCTACGACGATCTACAGTACACCAGTTTATCTAAAAAACTTTATTAGAAAAACTGAAACAAAAAAACGAAAAAAACTGAGACTGAGACAGGAGAAAGAGATGAAAATTCCATAACGGGCCGCTATGTATGCTCAAGTGTGATTTGGAAATAAAAGCTACCACTTTCACCTAGCTTAACTTAACCTATGAATTTTACAGATTCGAAGGACTGATAATAAAAACAGAGAGCTTGTTACACAATACTCTTACATGATGCTTACCCAGTGGCTCTGGCGTTAGCAATAAATTGAAATGTTATAACAGTTAATACAGTTAACACAGTTTAACGCATAAGTAATTTTAATCAATATTAATCAATAACACTTATACGTCACGGCGACCTTGTTAATACAAAAAATTTTAACGAACAAACCACAACCAACGATACTCTTCAACGTCTTAGATAGTGGGTTTGTGTTACGTTACATTTCGATAAGACGTAGTAAACACTCAACAGGTTCGTTATCAAATACACGTATTGTGTTAATTACATTATGAGTATGTATAGAGCAACGACATACATTGATTGATTTTATTAATTACAATTCGCTAAACAAGCAGACTTTTAATTACAATCATTTAATTTCAAATTATATGGCAATTGTAAAGGCATTACATTCATTCGAAATTCAAAATAAAAAGTCTTTCAAGAGTGTCCAGAAATCTTTTGTCTCAGTTCCCAGCAATTACCAGACCGGGCCAGAGAAGAACAGACAATGCCAGAATAGTTTGAAAACAAAGTTGTACAACCAGAAGCATAAACATTTATTGCAAACATAAAACTTCACATTCAAAGCTGGATGAAATGGTTCTTTTTGTATAGAAGCACTTGGAATATTTACTTTCACTTACATATGTACGTACTAACTACAGGATAAAAGGGTATCTAATAAAATCAATACAACACTATACATCGTATGTATGTATGTATGTGTGGGAAAAAAAGGGGACCAATGGTAGTTTGTTTCTCTTTTACAACAATGTTGTTGTGGCAAAGTAAACTTGACCCTGAACTACAATGAAACTTTTTCAATTTTAAAAGAAAGAAAAACAGAAACAGAATGAACGCCAATATTAACAAGTTTTTGGTGGGTCTATGGTAGCCAAATACAACAAATTACTGCAGTAAACTTTTGCTTAAAATAAAAAGTAATTGTTTGCTTTGGTAACAGAATACATTGGGTTGTTGTTATTACAATGTTAAAACTTTATTCGACGAAATGTGTAATAAAATTAACTTGCAATAGTGCAGTGCAGTTTCAACAATTTCAGCAATTCATTTAAATTCCTTTTGGCCTGCTTATGCAATGCAGTGGCAACAAACCCATTGCAAAGCAATGAAAATAAACAGCAGCGTCAGTGTCCTTTCTTTAAAATTTCTTTATATTTCTTGTGAACCAAGTGAAATACACAATAAAAATGTGAATATTTTACCCCAAATGTATGGCAGAAGGATAACAATCATAAACGAAAATGATTCAAAGAAATTTTTAAATTGTTTTCTTTTCTGAACTTTTATTTTCGTTTTTTTTTATTACATTGACATTTACAAACTGTTACGGTGGGTTTGAAAGAAATATAACTGAATGGCAGCAATAAAAAGAAACAAACAAACAACTCTACTGTGAATATGGTAAGCAACATAACATTCAAAGAAACATACATACATACAGAATAAGCCGACCTAAGAAAACATACTTAGCAAATTTGAGAAAAATTTTGTTTATTTCTCAACATATTCTTCCACTGGTACGATATACGTTTCCCAACCGCACACTTTACGTCTTTATTATCACGGAGTCAGCTTTTCAAGTCTTTCAATAGAAAATGCAAGAAGTAACTTCTGTCTTTGCATGTAACGCAAAGGAAAAAGTGCCCCCAAGTCAACGAATCAATAATTAAGCTAATGGCAGCACTGTAACCAAAACATGAAACATCAGTATGGACATTAAATGGGAATTATATTTGACAACAGAATGTATTTTGTCCTTTCTCTCCACAAATAATATGTATGTATACAGCATAAGAAGCTTATAATGCACGTGCTATAATACGATCCTAAAGCATTGTTACTTGCACAAACAGATGAAACCATTTTTGTTGTGTTTGAGAGAAGACCAATCTTTATCGGCGGAGAATGAACCATGAGCTGCACAAGTTGTATACCGGCACTGATAAAACGCATAAAACAGCATTGTGGTGTTGGCGAGTACATGTTGCGCAAATAATCGCAAATACTCCAGTAAACTTGCCCGGCCACACATTAAATAATCAAACTGCCTGCGTTAATTTATGCAACGCATGTTCTTTTCATCTTTTCTTCTTCACAACAACAATACAATGCAATTTGAAGGTACAATTTTGATATGTTGCTGTGCTAAGCAAAACAAATATTACCAACACACATGCAAATTTGATCAGTTAAATTTGATGTGTCGCCATGCGCCATAAGAGAAAGTGTTTCCATGGAAAATCAAAGTAGCAGACGTCAAAAGCTTAAATGAAAATATCTGATTGAGGAAAACTTGTCGACGTTTGGTGTATGAAGTTAAAGAACTAGAAGACAAGACCGAGGACAAAACGTGTTGTGACAATAGTCATCATACGTACATACATACATACATACATAATTGGTCACAACAACCCTTCAGTCAGGATTATGGAGCTAGTTTCTAACACCACTTATGTTGTGTGTGTTAATTTTATACATGAGGAGGAGCGGGACCTACATTTTATAGTCGACTCTGAACGATAGATTTTTGAGAAACTTTTCATGGCAATTTGATTTACTCTCAGAGTTTTTGCCAGAAATTTGAGGAGATGTAATTAGTTGGATATGTTTAACCTGGGGTTTGAACCCTGGCCTTACGTCTAATAAGCCAACACATTACCTACTAGACTACGGGGACTTCAATAGTTATCTTCGTAACTAATTACAGATAAAAAGTAAGCCGAAGCAATTGGAACTTAAATTTACTTGTATTGACCATTGTGGTTGAGTGATATCTCAGCTTTGCAGTAACTCAACTGATGTCTTCCTAGTTGTTAAATCGATTCCCTCAAAAGTAGGAGTCTAGTTCGGTTTGAAGTATCGGTTGGACCTTTCAAAAGAACAGTATTGTATGCACTGTTTATTGTGTAATAAGTAGACAGGCGTTTGCCTACAAAAAACTTCTGCAAAGTTTTGATTTTTTATCGATTGAGTGGAATACAAAACCTCAAATTTTTAATCCATTGTCTACTTGTTTTTATTCGTTTTCAAGGAGTTTAGTTCCTTCAAGGAGCTTAGGATTGTTCTGTAATTATTATTACTGCTGCTTTATTCCAGTCCATTGAAGATGTTTTCCGTCCTAAACGGGTGATTATTTTGCTGTAGTAGATTCTATACCGACTACGAGGAATTGGCCGAAATAATATTTTTTTTCATATTTAGTGAACTCGCGCCAACACACTACCTACAAAATTATTTCCATTTTCCATTGACGGAAATTAATCGATTTAATTTTATAAAGTAAAATTCGAATATTTAAACGAAAAATGATATTCTAATGAAATACCTTAGTACTGAGGGTTAATAAATACCTGTTCCAAACAGCTTAAACAATAAAACCAAATAACCAAGAAACTGAAAACAAATACCGGGAATGTATTGTGTACACTTTTTTATTGCTTTCTCTTTTATACCTATATTTATTTGTATTTTTTTTTTATTTATTTTTTTTGTTTTGTTTTTGTTGTTTTTCGTTGACATTTTTCATTGACCCACTTTGCGTTAACAACGGTGCTGACTTTCTTACTTGCTCTGCCACTACTCCCCTCGTCTATTATACATAAGAATTCGTTTTTTGTTGTTGTTGTTGTTGTTGTTGTGATAGTGTTACTTTTAATGTGTTTTCAAAAAAAAATTTGTGGTTGAAAAAATTAAACCAACAACATACACTGCACTACACAGTTTTAAATACAGTCGCACACAGTGTATAGGCGTGCAATTTTCCTGCATTAACGAACAAGTAAAAAAATAGAAAAAAAATGTAGAAATAAATGCAATTTCATTTGCTTGACATGTTTCACCTAAATAATTAAAATATATTACTTACAGTATAATGCTATGCTGGCCTCATTCTATTCTCTATTCATTTTAAAAAATGTCCATCATTTCAAAAAAAAAAATTTTTGTCATTGCAATAGAAAATGTTAATGTTGGAAAGAATTTTGCTTGAAGCCATTACAAAATAATAGCACTGTTGTATTTGTTGCTTTTTCTTATGCCATTCATACTAAAATATGTATAGGGTAAGCCTTTTATGGGTTTCAAAATCATCGTTCTTTGACAAGGCTATCAATATCTTACGTTTAAAGTAGCATTTATTTAGTGAAACTCTCCTGTTGTTTTTTGTTTACTTTTGAAACCCTCAAATGTAGAACCCTTTAATATTTAGTTTGTTCTTATTCCATACATACATACGCTCACGTTATTAATTTTTAATATTTTTTTTCTTTGTTCTATTTTTAGGCACAATACCAGCTACCCCGGAAAATATCACAGTAACATTCTTAACTCCATCCACGGTGCGTGTGTCGTGGCAAACAATGATTGATTTGAATGCACATCCTGTTGAAAAATACATTCGTAACATACAAAACCAGCAGATGACAGGTATGTATGAATTACTACATTACCACACATATGTACATACATATCAACGTATGTATATAAAGCACTCTTACACTAATACTGCAATAATATTCGAAATGAAACGTTTTGAATTGAATTGAATTAAAATCAAATTGTAACCATTTAACTGTAAAATTGCTTAGAAATGAATGATTAGAATGAGAAAATTATCATAATTTAATAATTTGAATAACAGTTTGACTGTCGTATTTACAAAAAAAAAAAAAAGAAATTTTAATGTAGTAGAAATAAGACTAATAGGCTTAATAGCCAGTCGCCGTAGTCTAGTAGATAGTGTTTTGGTTTATTAGACATAAAGCCACTACTTATTAGACAAACCCCAGGACAGACATCAATTTCTTGCAAAAACTCCTCTGAGCACAAAATAAAATTGCCATGAAAAAGTCTCTCAAAAAATCTGTCGTTCGGAGTCGACTTTAAACTCTAGATCCCGCCACTCATGTATAAAATTAACACACACAACGTAAGTGGTGTGAGAAGCTAGGCCCTAATCCTGCTTCAGGAGCACCCGGCATTCTCGTCCAATTTCCCATTTTGTAGGTATCTAATGGCCGCTTCGCTGTTAATAAATTTGCATAGATCTTCAATCGTTACGCTCTGATACACACAGCGGTAGTCCTTACAGCCGTTGTTTCAGTCCGAATAGTACTAGAGGAATCGTGTAGTACAAGATAAATGTCCCACAATTGACTTGGTTGCGTGATCAGAATCTGCCTATAAATACTTATAAGTCATCCTCTGGAAGGTGACAAGGTATCGTGTATTCAAAAGGGCTATTCTGATCAACTATACTTCTATTCTTCTATGATCTTGTGGCGCTTAATTTCATTGCTGCTTTCGCAGCCTTATGTTTCCCCAACATGTCAGTTAAGGGTAGTAAACAATGCCTTAAATAAAGTTATTCTAAAGGCATATGTTATCATTAGCACCACAATATTCGTAATACATTCGAACAGGGTTTAATGATTCCTTTTCCCTCTAATTGAAAAAAAAGAAAGAAAATTTTTGATTTCTTTTAGTCGAGTACACTCTTTACGTTGTGATTGTCCTGTTCCCACAGGCTGGTATTTGATATGACTTAACCAAAAATACGCAGAATTCTTCGAAGACTTTTATTTAAAAATATTAGGATTTAATACGTATTACTGCGTTCGATGCTAAGTTTCACAATTATTTGGGAGTGTAGATTTTACATTTGCATTAAAAATTGTCAATTTAACTCATATGGGACCATGAAACGGCCAAAGCTATGCCAAACCTTTTGTATTTTCTAGTCAATGTCTTCCTTTTGGCCGACGATATGGACTGATATGGTCGATCACGGATTTGCCTGTTGAAAATAGATCAGTGATGAATGTATTTACAAGTAATGGTTTTGTTTCGGCATCGTTTAATTTCAAATCAGCTTCGTTTATTATTTCTGATATTTAATCAAAATACGAAAAGTTATGACAGAGAGTACAGATATTGGTTGTGTAATCCAGGTCATGTATACATTATTACAACTTGCCGCTACCTAAAGGGAGGATTTTCACGGACAGATAAATTGTTTTTCATTATTATAAGAGGACAATAGTGTAGAAGTGAGCATTAAGCTAAATGGAGGATCATCTTACCTTTAACTTTTAAAGTTAAGTTTAGGTTTGAACTTGCCATATTATATATTATTTTCAATATGGCAACTTCAAATATAAACAAAATGAGCTAATACAGCAAAAAAAAGAAGCTTGAGCAATGTTATTGACATTATATCGGCATTGCCATATTTTTGAAAAAGTTAACTTTATTTTATCCTTAGTTTGTAATAATGAAAATAAGTTAAAAGTGACTTTAAAGTTCACTTTAGCTAAAGTTACCTTTAACTAAACCTAACGTTTGTTTTAATGGCAAGTTTACTAAGAATTCTTAATCAAAACAATATTTTTTTGTTTACTTTACCCTTATCAGCCTTCTTATCTACTGTTTACACTCTGCAAAAGTATCATTGATTGTTGTGCGGTACATATATACATACATATATGTCCGTACATACATATAGACTAAACATACTTAAGTGTATTCATACATAATAGATTCACTTGAGCTATTAAATATTTAAGAAGTTTAGTTTAACTTTGGTTTTTTTTCTAGTTTAAGTTTCGCTACTAAACCGTTTGGCTAGTTAGTCCAATTCCATTTAGTTTAACTTTTTTTTAGTTCGTTTCAATTGTAAATAAATGTTTAATACTTTAATTTCACTTTCACCTTATTTTTATTGTTATCCTTGTGTTCAGGAATTGTTAATTAGTTTCGTGTTAAAACTATTTTTAGATTTCAGTTTTTTTTTCAGTTTTATTTTCTACGCTTAAATATTCTAAAAGATTTCTTTAATTTTTGTTTACTTTTTCCTTTTTAAATGTTTTGAATCGATTGTAACGTAAACTTTTACTTAAAAAATCCAAAGTGGCATGTAAAACAGCATAAGAGTATCATTACATTTAATTTCACTGTAATTCCGAGAAGGACGGTAAAAGGACGTAGAATTTGTAAACATACCCTACGAAACCTCCTGACAATTCATGGCGTCTTAAGCATGTAATTGAAATGAGCATATAATTGTTGAATTGCTGGCATTAAAACACTTCTTAAGTCAGTCACAAATTTCTTTGAAAATAAGATATCTTTTGTGGAAATATTTCCCTTTTGCTGTCGCGAATGTAGTTCGGTTTAACAAAGCATAGACGTTACATAGGGTACTCGCTTTTCAAAGTGTAGGTGTACTGGGATGTAAGTATACACGTGAATATTAAATGTCAGCAGTTATAAGGATTAGGTATTGCTGTCAACACATACATACGCAATTTAAATAAGGAATTATAACAATAAATACATAACCAAACTTTGTCAAAACAAGCAACTCCATACATACATAATTTCTCATTACACTTCCTCAGTCCGGATTACGACCTAGCTTCTCACAACCCTTATGTTGTGTGTGTTAATTTTATTTATGAGTGCTGGAAATCGAATCCGAATGACAGATTTTTGAGAAACTTTTCACGGAATTTTTTTTTATTTACTCTTAGAGTGTTTGACAGAAATCTGCTGAACGGAAGCCGCCGAAGACATATTTTTCTTACTCCGTTTTGTGTGGACATGTCTGACCAGGGTTTTGAGTCGTGGCCTCACGTCTAATAAGCCAACATACTATCTACTAGACTACGACGACGGTGGAGATACGCAAAGGAGATTCAACAGCCCTTAATTTATTGTCCTTAATAGTACTAGTAGCATTGACACTAGCCGATAATGTAAAAATTTTAAATTACAAATGAATGACGCCTTAACCTAGAATATCCATACATAACCCATAACCATTAAAGCGGTAACTTGTTTTTATTGTTGCAAGAATGTAAGAATATTTAAATAAATAATTTACAGTCCCTTTATTCGCTTTTTAAACTACTACAAACGATATTTAACTCCTGAACATGCATGTTTTTATCCCTCCCTTTTTATTTGTTACTCATAAATGCGCTTTGAGTTGACGGTAGTTAATGAAATCTTTTAAAAACTTTTTATATATTTCGGTTCACTTTAATGGGAAATCTAATTAATTAAGATTTTAAATTAAATACCATGGCGAATTAGAGCTGCAACCATCTCCAAAGTAATTTATCGAAGAGAAAACAACAAATGCCACCATTAGGAATACTCTCTCCTTCCATCTCTATGTTACACCCCCTCTCCATGTTATTTTAATGAAATTTTAAATTGTATTACAAGTAAATTGTTTGTGTTTTTATTTTATTTTCCATTATACAATACACTTTTATGCCACTGGCAAGTATAGTCCACGTAAAAGAACATACAAAACTAGAGTAGAAAATAAAATAAGGAGACTAAAAGCATTCTATTGGGCGTCCTTTGTTTCAATTTATTTTATTTATTTGCCATCAATACTCAGGTAATGGTTAGTATACAGTAAAGATGTAATAGTATTTGTGGATATTAAAGTAGAATCCGCTTATGCTGTAAGTGATAGGAAAGATTTCGGAAGGAAGTAGTTTTCCCGAAAAGGAATTCTCTATGCTATACAGTGTACGATACACTGGCCAATGGGCTATGAGGGAATGTTAATAGGTATCTCTTTGCAGTAACGATAAAACATAAGCCATCTTAGGGATGGCCATAAGCCATCTTAGGGATGGCTTATGTTTTATAATAGGGATATAATAAATCAATAGAGTTGCCCAGTTTCTTCCGTACGCGGTGTTATAAAGTCAAACACATGAAACTCATACTAATGCGAGCTGTACACCATACTTGGTCGGATCTAAGTAGCCAATTTATTAAGGATGTCATATGACCATCTAAAAGGATCTAGGCCCTTGTGTGCTTAAAGAATATGCTGATTCATCTTGAATTTTCACGCTTAGAATATCAAGCTGACACCATCTATTATCTTTCATCCTTTAGAAGCATTTCAATTACTTCCGTCTCTAGATAATACTTTCATCTCATTAACCAATTTACCAGTTTCATTCTGAATAAACCATCCCGGATTCATTGATAGCTTATACGAGACCTAGCATCTACCGTGTTCATTTGACTGCATGCGGTCGTGACTATGAGATTACAACACTAATTTCTAGCCGAAGCACCGTTAGTGTGGAAAAAACGATGAATTTACAAATAAATTTTGAATAAACACATAAACTACCTGGAAAGTTAACTACAAAACCTAAAGGAATTTGTTTGGACATTACAAACAGAAACGAATTAGCAAAGTAAGCGTTTGGACGCCTTAGCAATACATGACAGAGTTATTGTAAAATAAAGACCTTCAACTCAAATACGAAATCAATTAGGCTCTATGGATGTGAGTTAAAGAATGGAGCTCCTCCCAAATTTAATAGACGTTTGAGAAAAATTCTGAAAATTTTCTGCCCAAATAATGTCTTATAAGAGATTACGATCGCTTACTAAAGTAATTCCAATCTAGTAGAAAATTCAAAGAGGAAATTAGAACTGGATAGGCTTCATGCTCAGAAAACAACCCGATGGCTCATCGTTAAGTCAGTTAACGTTAGATAAACTCACTTCAAAAGACTTGGAAGAAGAAATCAGAAAAAAAATATTTTATTTTCGGCAGCCTCCTCTCAACAGTGTTCGGGGAAAGCTCTGAGAGTAAGCTAATTGTCATGAAATCTAAATCTAAAATCTTTAACCTCTTGTCCGCAGTCGAGCCTAATCCCGTGTCGAAAGTTTTAAGAACCAATGATTCACTTAACGATATTCTGTACAAGACTCTAACGCTTCACGCCAATGCAGCTAAGTTTACTTACATCATCTTCTAATTAAGAAAGACAGCATGTAGACTAGAACTGAATTCGATACTTGGCACCACTAATAGACGCACTGTGTTGATCTGTTGTTGTGAAACCTGTTTGTTATTTTCGAAACGAAGACATTTAAGGGTTCTGTAACATATTGTTCAAGCACAAGTCTGGAGAGCTCTTCCTTGTCAATGTTTTGCAGTCAAAAAGATTCCTTTTTTCCGATTTCTTTATAGCTATCGATTTTTTCCATTTATTGGATAATTTTCGATTACCAAAATTTCTCTAAATAACGAATAAAACGTGTCAGCCATACTAAGTATGCTTTGAAACACTTTTACGATACGTTGTTTACTCGTGCAGCTTTCATGTTTTTGGTTGAGATGCACTTTGAAAGATGATTTCATGATGACTTGCACTTTTGAATATAAAATTTAATATATTCCATACTAAGCTTCGTGATAATAAATGCAGATTGGAAAAATCAGCAAAAGAATATAATGTGTTGTATAGAGGGATTAGAAAGCATATGAGAATAGTTTTTTTATTTTTTTTATTAAATGTCACTATATTTCAGTGTTTTTGTTCTTCTTCTTCTTTTGATAAACAGACTTATCTCCTCACAATGTTTAAATATTCTTGAGTTGTTTCTTGTATTTAAGACACCTACACATTCACACTTGTCGTGTTCAATATCTACTGTATTTATGCACACACATACATTAACATTAATATTTATACTAATTTTAACAACCATATGCTTTCAAACCAGTTTTTTGTTTTGTTTTTGTTTTGTTTTTGTTTTTCAATTGCCATGTTTTGTGTGTTTTCTTGTTGTTAATCCCCAAGGATTTTTTGGTTAAACTCATTGACATTCTTCTCATATAAAGAGAGAGGTAATGGTGGTGAAGATATTGTTGTATTGATATCTTTTTTTGTTGTTATTATTATTGTTGTGGTTGTTATTTATATTGTTTCTTTAAACGGGGGAGTATTAAGAGCACGGCAATAATTTTATGAATGACCCAAATAAAATACTTATTTTGTATATTTAACAACAACAATATTCACACGAATGTATTCTCATTCACACTCAACCCACCATAAATATTATATAAATTCTTGTAAAAGCTATACGCGTACATATACATACGTTTGTATGTATGTATGTATGCAGCAAAGCAGCAAGTACATATTAAGTGCTTGTATCTGTATAGAAAGTAAGGTTATGCGATGTGAAATCCATTTAAGAAAAATCCAATTCATTTGAAAAAAAAAAACCAGAAAAGAAAAGCACAATAAATATTGGATTGAGAGAAGAAAAAACCCTGAATCATGGCCCTTTTGGTCATCATTTAATGTAATTTTCCTAAGACGTCAAAATAATTGTACATCGTCGTTTACTTTAAAAGTGTCAACACGCAGCAAAAAGTTTAACGACAATCACACAATTATGTACACTCAGATTGCTAAATAAAAAAAAAGCAAAAAAAAAAACAACACAAAAGGTTCTGTTTAAAAGAAAAAAAAAGGAATAAACATGTCACATAAAAGTCTTTATTTTATTTACTAATTTTTTATTTATTACAATACAACTACAAATTATATACGAATTTATTAACACAGTAAAGTATTTAAGAATTACGCACAGTGTGTTGCAACACATCAAGGGGTCTGCAGTATAATATCGCACACTAGCTAAGGGCATCTATGCCATGTATTATGTCATGTACTATAATTGTTGTTATCAAATATAAAATTCAAATCAAAAATTTTATTTTTATTACGGAGAAGGGGTACGTACCTTAGTACTGCTACCATACGATGTATTGTATTCCCCTCATATTTTATAGGGTACCCATATAATGTCTTCTGAAAGCCCATTGCCCTAACAAATTATAGTATGCTAGTGGATGGCAGTAATGCCAATTTCCTGGGGTTTCCTTTTGTGATGTGTTAATGTCGCATAGGTTCCGAGAATGTCTTCCGATGATTCATGCTTATCGTTACAGAACCATCAAGCTGAGCTGCAGACAACTCCAACTCTAACTGAGTGTACTCTGAGCCTACAGTGCCGATTATCAAACCTCAAGTTATCTCTTGATAGTCTGATGCATGACCCAGCTATCGCCCTATCTCGACGTAGAAAATCCCTTCCTCGCAAGCTCATCTGCTGGTTCATTGCCCCGAGAATTCTTACATGATCTGTTACCCAGTAGACGTTAAACTTATTTTGTCTGATCCATGTTTAAGCCACAAAATAGTCAATTTTTAAGATAGTTTGCAGCTTGAAGATTACTCCATTCAATCGTATTATTAAGTCTTGTTGCATATTCCAAAATTATCGTGATTTTGTCCAGGATATAATTAAGGAGGGGACTGCCCCTTAATGAATTTCATATTAGACTTGTCTCTCATCAATCTTGCCATAGTTTCCAAAATTTTGGTCTTCACTATTATATGCAGCGGATTTAAATCCAAGAGACCGTGCAGCTGTACTGTAGGACAATTACTCATTGCCCCTGTTAAAGCCAACACACGTTAGCCTCTGTAACTTATCCAACTTCAATTGAGTTTCGTTGTATCTGGACAGACGTCCACACGTTGCTATTGTCCCATACGTTGCTATTGATCAAGCTATACCTCCAGTACATAACTTTCTGGGTTGTAACCCCAGGAAAGGGAAAATATTTGATAATTTTGTTCAAATATTGACTCTTAATATTGCAAATACAACACAAAACTATTGACAGCAAAGTAAATATTACAATAACAATAATACAGAGGCAATGTTGTTTAAAATTTAAGGTAAAACAATTGTTTAAAGTGTTGCCTGTAATGTTAATTGGTTTGTAAGAAACTAAAAATTCAATAAATTTTCACGACCACCAGTAGAAACCATTAAATAACCAAACTTTTACAGCAAGAAGTAATAGAAAATAAAATAACAATAAACAACAACAACAACTACTACTACTACTATGAAGAATACCTTTGTGTTTGTATTTTGTCAGTATACTGTGTGGCATTTTCTGACGAATGAAACTTGTATACAAGATACGCCAGTTGAGCGTGTACTCCTCAATAAATTTTCTAAACTGACCACATCCAAGTTGACATACGTTTTACTCGTCTCGTTTGCCAAAGTTCCCCTCTTTTTGATGGAACGACGCCTAACACCCTTGAACAAGTTAACTGCAGTGTTTTTTTATTTTTTTTTTTTTTTTGTAAAAGCAAGTGACAATTTCTATTGTTTATTTTATTGATTAGAATTTTAAATGTTTTCACTTCACTAGAGCATTTTTATTTTTGCCTCCACATCCTCACGTTCTGTCTTTCGTTCGATTTATTTGTGTTTGCCTGTCTCCGTCTGTCGCTTAGGGCCTATTACTGTTCGGTTTCTAGACAAAACAGTGTGTGTGTGTGTGGTGTTGTGTGTGTGTGTGTCAGTCATTTTGAACGAATTAAAAACTCGTCAATTTGTTAAATATTTCATAAGTGGTTTCCTTTGTTTTCTTTTTTTTTTTGTTTTCTTTTATGTTTTATTGTTGGTTTTTGTTTTCTTTCGTGTTAAAAGAAAATATTGTTGTGTTTGAGTTGTTTTTATTCAAAAAAAAAAAAAAAAATTTAAAGACAATGAATATTAATGAAACAGGAAATCCGTCTAAAGTTATAAACAAGTATACCAAGTTTATTGTTTCGTATACAGTCTCACCTGCAACGTCGTATTGTTATCGATAATTTCAAGTAACCAAACATCTGCTTGGTAACTAAACAAATTTTCATAACACGATAACAATATGGCTAATGGAAGACAAAAGAATGTTGGTAAATGTACTACTACTACTACTACTACCACTACCACTACTACTACATACATATGCCATATAGCATATGTCAGTACTTTTCGTCTCTATTTATTGTGCTTAATTTTGCTTCATAATATTTATTTTGTTAATATTTTTTAATTATAACGGGTTATTTATTTATTGATTTTAAAATTCCATGTCTGGCAAGTAAAGTGAACCCATTCCAGTTGGTTTTCAACCACCATTATTATTTTTATTGTGGTAAAGAGTTATCTTAGCATTACAACCATACAACCTCTCTCTAGAATGCCTCCCTTAAGCCTATTGCATTGACAAACCTCAGGATGCTGCTCGGTATCAACAATACCAATTTCCTACCCAGGTGTTTCTGCCTACATACATACATACATTTCATTACAACCCTTCAGACAGCATTACAATCTACCTTCTCACACCACTTATGTTGTGTGTGAATTTTTATACATGAGTGGCGGTAACTAAAATTTAAAGTCGACTCCGAATGACAGATTTTTGAGAAATTTTTCATTGCAATTTTATTTACTCTCAGATTCTTTGCTAAAAAGATCCATTAATGCCTCAAAGACTCTAAGAATGTGCTGCGGTGATTCATTCTCACTGTCACAGAATCTATATGTTGGGCTCGAGACAACTTTCTTTCTAAATAAGTCTACTCTAAGTCTACAGCGTCCTATCAGAAGACTGGTTATCAGCCTCAGGTTTCTTCTTGATAGTGCTTGCATAATTCAGATCTCCTTCTATTGCAATTTCTCAAAAAAAGTTTTGATTGTTTCAAGCCCTCTCGTTTGAAAAAGAGTATTTGCTTCTCTTTGCAGTTCTTTCTATTCCTTTCCAAACATCCGCAGCCACTATACAGTTGGATTCAACGGCATGGAAGCTCCCTTTCCCGTAAGCTCGTCTGCCGAGAATTTCCCCATGATCTGAGACTGCTGCAGTTAATGGCTTTTATTTAAATCAACTTGGATTTCCTAAATAAAGGCACAGTCTGAGCATTATATTGAAATTAAATTTTCTTTGAAATCAAAGCTTTATGTGTGTATTATTAAAGGAAACATATCAACCAAGGCATATTTTCTACAGGAAATCTGGATCTTATATAAACTGTCTTAACATCTTCAAGTCCACTCTTCTCCATAGTATAACGTTATCCCTAAAAGATATCTTTCGAAGTCTTTACGCCATAACTATGCATTTTTGAAACCTTAAAATATCTGCAAGTTCACTCTTTCCGCTGGCATAAAGCTCCATAATTTCGATGTCCATGTATTTTTGAAAGCCTAAAACCGATAACCCTTTGCAATATTACAATATTGAAATAAATTACTATGAATAAAGCACTCTTTGATACAATATTTATCATAATCTTTAAAATATAATACTCATGTTACAATATTTCCAATTAATTATGCGTTGGCTAGAAAACCTCCTTCCAACCATTGTTGTTATTGTGTGACTTGTTTGTCAATATTTAATTACTAATATTACTATGTCAATATGTTGTTGTTGTTGTAATAAATTAATATGTTTATATTGTTTAAACATGTTGTTGATATCATATGCGTATGCATATGACCAATTAACTCAATGGAAACTTTAAACATGGCAATTAATTTTAATTGTTTCCTTTACCAGCATTTTAGAAAAATTATAATTATTTGGCAACCAAATGGCAAATAAGTTATTTAAAAAAAATTTGTTTAATTACAAACAAACACTTTCATTTTGAATTGCCTTTAAAACTGCTACGTACTCTATCATTAAAATATAAATTCTGCTAGGATGACAGGGATATCCTGGCTGGATAATATTTATAAACCTGAATTTTATCAAAATTCCATCTCTATTAAAACAACACTAACAAATAACAAATTTTAAACTAAAAATTAAATAATTTTTATTTTCATTTAATATCAGTTCATTTACAACAAAAAAAAAACATTTAATTGATTGTCAAAAAAAATAATAATTATAAAGAGAATATGTCAGAGGTTTTTATAAAGCATAATCAAAACAGATTTAAATATACATACATACTACAATGTATAGTAGAATATATCACATTAAACATTTAAGAGACCATTACACATTGTAAATGTTCCATTTAAAGCGAGGCCGCTTTTTTTTAGCGAATTTACAAATGGGAATTAAAAGTTAAAATTTTTTCTTTTTATTTACTTCCACCTGGGAACATAGGACTTTTGAAAGTTTATTTCAATTGCTTCCATTAGTACACACGAATGTTTAACTTAATCGAACTTAAAGTCCTGGTTTTGCAACTCGTTTATTGCAGTACGAAGTCCTCTGGTTTTCATAGCAAATTGTGAAGTCACCATTTTTTTTTGACGTGAGTCCACGGTTCAAACCCCATATCAGACATCTTGGGAAAAACGAAATACGAAAAATATTCCTTCGGCAACTTCTTCTCACCAGTCTTCTGACAAAAACTCTGAGCGTTAAATAAAATTGCCATGAAAATTTGCTCAAAAATCTGTCATTGGGAATCGACTCTAAACTATAGGTCGCGCCAATCATGGATAAAATTAACACACATAACATTAGTGGTGTGAGAAGTCATACTGACGGAAGGATTGTAATGGACAATTGTGAATGTACATGACAAATTGACAAGCCGTTGTAGTCTAGTAGGTTAGATTATGTTGGGGTGGTAGCTTTCGTACCAAAAACTCACTTGAGCACGCATAGCGGCCCCTTGTGACGCCACATCCACGTTCTACCAAACTATGGAAGAAGAAAATGTTGGTCAGCGCAAGGGCTGTACTCTAGTAAGTATTGTGTTGGCTTTTTTTTGACGTGAGTCCAGGGTTCAAAACCCAGCTCAGATATCTAATCTAAAAAGTATGCCTTCGGCGACTTTCCCTCACCAGATTTCTGACAAAAACTCTGAGCGTGAAATAAAATTGCCATGATAAGTTTCTCAAAATGTCGCTGATAGTCGACTTTAAACTGTAGGTTGCGCCAATCATAAATAAAATTAACACACACAACATGCTAGTTGTGGGGGAATAGGTTGTTATTCTGACTAAAGGGTTGTAATGATCAATTATGTAAGTAACTGCCTTGTAATTTCAGTTTCTTGTACATAAGGTTTGTCCGATAGCATAGTGGCTGTTATTGTGGCTTGCATATACGAAGTTAATCCATTGCGCTGATTGTTGATTTTCCAGAATAAACCTTTACAGCAACTAGATTGGTTCCTAATTTCTTTAAAAGATTAATTTTACTGCTTAGTTTCATGGTAAATGGTTTGTCTTGCCAGTTGGCCAATAATTTAGTGGAATTGTGACATATTATTGGCATACGCTGTAGACTCGGCCTTTGTTGTAAAGCAAATTCTCTCGGTGGGGGATTCTGGCAGATTTAAACATCAGCCAGGTATTCGAAAAGTTGACATACACGAGCTGAAATTTTTAAGAGGGAAGAGAATTAAAATGTAATTAAAGTTTTAACAATAGTGATGAGAGCAAGACGATGATGTTATTTTGTTTGGCTTATAACTGTCAGCACTAACAGCACTGTTTTGCAACATGTTGATCTCTTAAGAAGCAACAACAATAGCAGAAAAAAAGTTTTCAACGGAATGCTTAGCAGCTTGAATTGTTTTTTTCTTTTGTTTCCTGCAAACATTCTATAACATAAACACTAACAACAACAACAACAACAATATCAAAAGCAAATTAAAGCAAAGAATAATGTTCTGCTATTTCTACCCCTACCACTACTCTCACGCTGACAATAATTTGCATAATATTTACAAGGAAATCGTGAGTAAATTTAAATAAACAAACAATATACGGACTTGTCAATTTTATAACGGAAGAATTAAAGAGAAGAAGAAAAAGAAAAAGAAAATAATAATAAATTATAATCATAAATTAAATGCGTGGTGTGTTATTAAATTAAAACAAAATTAAAAAAGAACACGAATTTAATTCACTTTTTTTTTATTGACTAATGAAACGGCTTTCAAGGCGTCTTTATGATCGACATGGCATATGTTGTATATTGCCGTATGGCTGTATATTGTTGTTGTTGGTCTTTTCTCCACCTAATTAAACTGATATAAATTATTATTCCACATACGTCATCGTGTTTTCAGGCGAACTGAAACATTTGCCATTAAAATAACATTTAATTTATGGATCACAATATTGCTCACACAGGAGAATATTGATTGATTTCATCAAGGCATTCTAATAAAACTTCTATTTCGCTGTATAATTGCTTACGTAATACGAAATGTATCTTTAATTACTCGGAATAAATTTATTATTTTCTTAAATTGCACATTTTGGCTCAACACTTTGCAATTCTAGCACAAATTGTTAGTATAACCAACATAAAATCCGGGTACAAACACTTACATACTTACTTAATTCGTCATTACAAGCTTTTAGTCCGGATTACAACCTAGGTTCTTACATCACGCATGTAAATTTTACCCATAATTGGCGGGACCTACCGTTTAATGATTGACTGATTTGAGCAACTTTTCATGGCAATTTTATTTAATCGCAGAGTTTTTCTAAGAAGACTACTGGGAGAAAGTCACCCAAAGAATTTCTGTTGCAACATAATAAGCTCTTGTCTAATAAGCTAACACACTACCTAGTGGACCTTATGCTCGATGTAGTATGACAGACCAGAGTCTCTAGTGGGAATCGAACTCACGATCCATACGCTAATAGTCTAACATACTACCCACTAGCAGAGTACGGTGATTTCGATACAAATTATAATTAAGAACTGAAAAGGTTTTTACTAACAAAAAATATTTAATTGGCAGCGTACTTTTATTGTTTTTGTAACAACTAAATAAAACGCGATCGTAGTTAAAAAGCATTGAGTGGTAATTGAATTAATTTAAGTTACAGGGTTGTGCAGGATGTCGCCGGAAACAGTGAGGCTATCATACTGGATCGCTTAACGCCAGGCACACAATACTCCATAGCTGTTACGGCCGTATGGTTGGGTAAAAAATATCGCAGTCGCCAAGTTATATTCAGAACATTAGGTAAGTACGCTGACATACTATGTCCCTGAATGCTACTGTAAAACGGAAATTAAATTTTTCCTTTAAATTCTCGTTTTGTTTTTCTCTTTTCTTGTATGCAGATTCACCCAAAGCATTTACCCAAGACTTGACAAATGTTGGGCCAGTTGGCAACAGTGGCCTGGGTGTAGCCGGCAGTGTTGGTGGTGGAGCAACAAATTTAAGTGGCCACTTTAGTTCAAATGGCAGTGAAGATGGTGTCACATCTACTTCCACCAATTCATTGTCGCATGGTACACACCGTGAATTACCAACGGTATGCATGTTCATTCTGTTATTCATTCATTCCTTTATTTTCTATGCTTATTTACAACAACCGTACGTGCCTCTCTCTCTCTCTCTCACTCGGAGCTGTAGTAGTATGCCAGGCTTTAATATTTTGTTAACGTGTTCCTTTTCAGTTTTTCTTTTAAGCTTTTGTTTTTATTTGCCATTTTACTTACTGCAGTTAAATGTGAGGGTTTAACATTCTTATTTTCACTGCATATTTATGTGTGTTTTGTTCTCTTCCAGATACGAGGTGTCGAAATTGGTATCGTTTTGATAGTCTTAATGGTATGGGCTGGTGCCA